>PVIC010029217.1:0-22586 GCA_004025085.1 Thryonomys swinderianus
TTACTGAGTTCGATGCTTGCCTGGGCTACATAGTGAGCTCAGGGCCAGTCTGAACTACAAAGTGAGACCCTGTCTAAAAAAAAAAAAAAAAAGTGAATAGAAGGAATAAAATTTATCTTTTACTGTATAGAAATAATGATGTAAAAAATGAAACGTTCGGGCCGGAGGATTAGCTCAGTGGTTCCAGCGCCTGCCTCACAAGCGCAAGGTCCTGAGTTTGATCCCCGGAAACCACATACAGTGCTGGGCGTGGTGACTCACGCCCACCAGCAATCAATACCTCATACCACAATGCTGGGCGCGGTGGCTCAAGCCTGTGATCCCAGTGCTCAGGAGGCAGAGACAGGAGGATTGCTGAGTTGGAGTTCGAAGCTTGCCTGGGCTACATAGTGAGCTCAGAGCCAGCCTGAACTACAAAGCAAGACCCTGTCTCAAAAAAAGAAAAAAAAAGAAACATTCAGAAAATGTAAATATGAAGTACAATTTTGAAAGAAAGATTTTTAAAATTTTTCAATAAAAGTATTTCTCATGTGCAATATGTCTGAAAGTAAAATTTACTTATTTATACTAAGGTAAATGTGTTCTAGATCAGGAATTGTGAAATGAACACTACCTATACAGAAGTCTAAATATAAAAATGCAGGTTATAGGTTTTTTAAACACAGAACAGAAAAATACATATGTGTAAAACAAAATATTTGCATTATTAGTAAGTCTAGATTAACATTGCCATGGACTAAGTTTTTCAAATTGGAGCACAATAGACTTGCAGAAGACACTGGAATTGTGCCATTAATATCATAGTTATACCAAAATATATATGATAGAGTATAATTTAATTTCCAAACATGTGAAATAAACTAATATTAAATGACTTTTTAAAATATTGTTTAAACCATTTTGCTGACCTCAAAATTCACATCTAACATATTCTTGAAATACTGAAACTCATTTTAAAATAAAGTGACTGAAAAAGAACTGTAAATTCAAGTGACTGTGAATCTATCCCTAGTCACCTCCTCAGTGTCTGGATAGGAAATGTCAATAAAAATACTGAAAGGTTTCAGGGAGACATCTTGAACTATAATTGAATACAAATATTTTGAAAATGAATTAATATTTACTTTAAACTTATTACACACATTTCCAATTTCATTCTATAATATGTACCTAAAATATTTGAAAGAGTACAATTTTGTACTCAAGGAAATTTTAATTGATTCTCTATTTACAGTGTCTTGCTTATTGGTCCCTCTGGTCTAATGTAAATTTAAACCCAATCACAATGTACTGTGACCAGGTGACATTCATGGTATTGTTGAATTAAGTTATGATTCAAAGTAATTTCAAGTCATCCACTTTTGTGTCACTTCTCAAAATGTTTTTCATTTTTGAAACATGGTTTAGACTTTCCACCAACAACCTTTTTAAAATTTTATACTTATTTATTTTTTGTGCATAATATTGCAGAATGATTCCAGGCTTTGCACATGCTGTACTACTTAGCTACATCCTCTGTCCTTTTTGTTTAACTTTATTTTGAAACAGGATAAGTTGTTTCAAAGGAAAAGGGAAAAATGGAAAAGCAGGGCAACTGGATAGAACAGAGCCTTTGAGCCACAGAAAGAACAATAACTTTTATTCTGAGCCTGGGTTTCAGAGTCCCTGGCCAAGGGTGGTGTGATCTGATGTATGTTCTTACAGATGATCATTCTGTGTTTAGTATTGACAATAGATTGGACAGAGAGGTGAAGAGGGTAGGTGAGGAGGAGAAACAGCAAAACCAACTTGGAAGATATTAATACTTCAAATGAATCATGATGGTGCTTTTGACTGAGGAAAGAAAGATAAAAATCTCATAGAAATGTCAAGAGCGGTCTAATGTTGAGCACTTACAAAGGTTTTGGTTACAAACCAAAACTACAAAAATGTAACTGAAAGCAAAAATCTTATATTTCTATTGTATTTCATTCAGAAAACCTGTATTTTCTTCTTGCTCCTTTTCTTCTCTTCAAAACAAAGCAAAACAAGACACAAAACATCTTTAGCCAAAAGGGTTTGGGCCACACTCTGTATTTACTTTGATGTGTGGTTAAAATTAAGTAACTCCTCATAGCTGGTCTTCAAGGGAGATGGTCTTATTTAAAAACCAGTAGTTCTGCGATGAATGATCAGAGACAAAGTTGGTATTAAAAATGAAATGTAGGGCTGGAGAATAAGCTCAGTGGTTCAGGCGCCTGCCTTGCAAGTGCAAGGTCCTGAGTTCGATCCCTGGAAACCACATACAGTGCTGGGTGTGGAGATTCACTCCCACCAGCAATCAATACCACATACCACAGTGCCAGGCATGGTGGCTCACGCCTGTAATCCCAGCACTCGGGAGGCAGAGACAGGAGGTTTGCTGTGTTCGAAGCTTGCCTGGGCTACATAGTGAGCTCAGAGCCAGCCCGAACTACAAAAGTGAGACCCTGTCTCAAAAAACAAAAAACAAACAAACAAACAAAAAGAAATGTAAAGTATCTGTTTTGACTTGGATTTTTTTTTTTTTTTTTGAGACAGGGTCTCACTTTATAGTTCAGGCTGGCCCTGAGCTCAGTATGGAGCCCAGGCAAGCCTTGAACTCAGCAATCCTCCTGCCTCTGCCTCCCGAGTGCTGGGATTACAGGCGTGAGCCACCCTGCCCAGTTTGACTTGGATTTTTGATAAATGATGGATTCTTTCATCAGAGCTATGAGGCTGCTCTTTTGTGTTTGCTGGTAAGAAACTATATAGTTCTGAGTGCTCACTATGACAGCTTGGCTCCTTCTGATTCACTTGTGGTATAAAGCACTGGCCTTGGCACATGCCTCTCGATATAAAGAACCGTTCAGTAATCCAAAAAAGACCCCCTCAGTTTTGTATTTAAAGAAATTCAGATTCTGGATTAATTTTTTTTTAATTCCTAGCTTCAAAAGAACTTTGTTTACAGCTATAATCTTTCATAAATAGTAAAACATTGTGTATGAAATATAGTCTGTGTAATTGTGGCTAAGTCTGCCTTCTTTCTTTCACTTTATAAAATCACCAAAATAGCCAATGTTTTTATATTGTGGTATAAAAGCACATTGAGAATAATCATTTGCCCAATCAAGATCTCACTGCTGTCAACTCAGGCACAACAGTTTATATTCTTTAGGGAGCAGTCTTAGAATAACCTTCTCCAGGGTAGAACAAAGCTTCCTTTCATACAGCACTGTTTCTCTATCCCGTGGGATTTTATTTTGATTTTTCATTGCCTTTCTTTAGCTGATAAAGAGTATGGAGGTACAGGGTTTAAGTTTCTCATCTATAGATAGAGAGACAGACAGACTGATTAGATAGATAGATAGATAGATAGATAGATAGATAGATAGATAGATAGATAGATAGATAATTTCCTGAGCCCAAACAAATGGACAGAATATAAAGACACTGGCACTAGGAGGTCAAAGTCCCATTTCATTTGCACAAGGAAGAAAGGAAGGAAGAAATGGGGTTCAGGAAGGAATGGACAAGTCAGGCCATATAGAAAGTATCACTGTTCCTTCTCCTGCTGTCCCTTGCTATAGAAGACCCCACACATCTATTCAGAGAGAGGTGTTGATTTTAGGCAAAAGAGGCCCCTCCACCTCCACAGCACTGGCTTTGAGTCAACCTTTTCTGCTTTTCAGGGTTATAAATGGCTTCCTCTGATTTGGTTCCAGTAAACCAATGGACTTAATCCTGTGGCCAGTAACATGGAGTAATTTGGAGGTGGAAGCAGTCTAGAGTAACGAGGTATAGAGAGAGAACTTAGAACAACAGTCAGCAAGAAAGAAAAGCAGCATTTCAGGGTTGTTGTATATTCTTACATCTTTCTGCAGCCCTCTTGGGGGGAGTATGTGTGCCAGGCCCCTTCTAACTTATCTACAGATCACCCTGAGAAACAACAGTTGAGCCTGCTTCGTGGTGTGCTACTTTGCTGGTGTCCAAAATAGTATGTCAGGCACACAGTATGACCACATAAATATTTCTTGAATACTTACCATTTGCACTTCTTTGGAGTTTTTTTCTAATTTTCCAACAACACTTAGTAGGAAAGACATGTTTTGGAATCAAGCAGATCTGCACTTGACTACTATTCATATGCATTTGATGTGGTCTAATGCCTTAATTTTTCTCATTCTCAGTTTTCACATTTGTAAAACAGAGTGCAATATCCAACCTGTGTGCTCTTCTGAGACTCAGAGATTGCAGGTATCTGACTAGCATTTATCCAGGCCTGTGTTAGCCACCTGGTCGGGACAGGCATTCGCTGAAAACAGGTGTCCCTCAGTCATGTTCTTTTTCCTTCCATCCAGAGTTGTACACATGTGAGCTTTTGCATTCAGCCCTAGATGGTCCCGGGTCCACTTTCATTCCCTCAATATGCAAACTTTTCACTCTATGACTCATTTCCTTACCATGCTTCGAAAACTACAGTCAGTCTCAATTGCAATACTCACCTTATTTGATTAGTTCTCAGTACTTTTCCCTTTGTTTCAATGTTATCACTTTTACTGTGTCCTAAAAGTATTTAGATTCATGTTTGTCTTCATTTCTGAAATAGGAGCTCTCTAAAGACAAGAATGCTAGCTTGTATTCACACATTCTTGCTTCCTAATAAACCCTTTAGGCATGTAGACTCATGGTAAAGGTGAGATAAATACAGCAACTATGAAGTTAGGTGACATTAGGAAAGTGGAAACTAATAATACAATACTTATTTTCTCTCCAACAGAAATTACTTTTAGAAAGAGAACAGAGAAATTAAAAAAAAAAAGCTCAGTCTGTGAGGAAGTTTTGATAAAAATTGTTTGAGGACTTGAGAACGTAAAAGTATTTTGTATTTTTGGACATGTGTTTTAATATTTAAAGTAGTGACCATTTACCTTAACAGTGTGAACTATGAGGTTTTTCATGTGATCAGAGGACCCCGCTTGACTGCATTTATTAAGTGGTCACAACATACATAGAGATACTGGTGAAACTGATTGCTTGATATGAAGACACCAGTACCCTATCTATATAAAGACTATCTTTATATAGACAGCAGTAATGAAAAAGAAGCCATCCAGAATCAGTTTCACATTATATGAGGTTGATATTTTGGTGATTTCACCATGCTGCTATATTGTCGAGTACAATGTAGAAATTTTCAGGCAAAACAATAAAATTAATTTTTATCTAGTACCTTGCAGAATAAACAAGGAATAGTATTTGTTTCCATTTTAAATAGGTGCTCTGCACATGGACAAATGATACATTAACTGATAAAATGTATATATTTTTTCTTTCCTCTTTATATTTGAATTTATTAACCTACTTGAATAGAATGGTGGATTCTAGATTTTTTTTTTTTTTTTGAGACAGGGTCCTGCTCTGTAGTTCAGGCTGGCCCTGAGCTCACTATGTAGCCCAGGCAAGCCTCGAACTCAGCAATCCTGTCTCTGCCTCCCGAGTGCTGGGATGACAGGTGTGAGCCGCCACACCCGGCTGCATTCTAGAATTTTTGAAAAGAATGGCACAATGCCTTGGATTGCAGGGCATCTATAGGAATAAAAGATGTACTCATGAATTTGAAGAAATTTATTGATTTTTTATGAAAAGCACAATTGCCTTGTGCACACTATATCAAACCCAGATGTTACATTTCCATAAAGGAAATAGAGTACTTTGCCTACTTAAAATTAATTATATGAAATCTATATTTTTAAAGTACTGCTTTGGTAGACAGGAAATTTTGTATAAGTAGGACAATATTTCATTATGTATTGATTCATGTCCACCAAAAATAAAGCAGATTATTTTACTTTGAGTGGACTATACTCATAAAATGTGCCTAGTTTAATATTCTAATGCCAGAATGCTAGTTTACATTCTTCCTTAATTTTTAAGTTAGTTTACAAATATTGGGGAGAAAACTAATTTTCATGATTACAGTCTATTTACCTTTCAACACCATATAATGTACATTTAGTGCAGTGCTGTGTGAAGATCCAATGACATCAAAAGCACATTTAGCAAATGCAGAATTAATTTTAGCTGGTAACTTATAAAACACAATATAAACGAGGTAGATATACATGCCTAAATAGAGAAAACAACAAATACGTATTTATTTGAAATCAAAATGATAGTCTCACTGAGCAGATTTAGCTCAAATGACTACCAGTAGATTCCAAACAAAATGACCAATACTTCTCCTAAGAAACAATGCGATAATTATCAAATGAAATCATCAGGATCACGTAAAGGTGTGTAAACCAAAGATACAATAGCTGCTATGTGCTTAACAGCAACTAAGTTCCCAAGCAAATAATCCTTATTAGTTCCTATTCATGATTTAAATTATGCTATTTTATCTCTTCATAACATGCAGCATTTTTCTCACCCTCGCATTTCCAGGCATTTTAGCTTCTGCTGACATAAATGCATTCCCCAAATAGAATAGTGCAGCAATTTTCTGCTAGACATTTCAGCCCATTTGTGCATCTAGTTTTCTGGATGCTTTTTTTGAACCTTCGAGCTGTGAGAGGCTTGGGAAGGCGGTGTTAGAATGAATGAGAACTTGTTTTCTAAAGTGAATAGACACTTGATCTACCATTTAGCAAAAAAAAAAAAAAAAAAAAAAAAAAAAGTCCCAGTCACCTACCTTGAAAACAAACATCTCGCGGCGAAGAATAGCTAGAGTGTTAAAGTTCCCATCACAGATGTTGGGCTTGGCTCCCGGGTGGGACGGTCTGCCGGTGGGAGGCCGCGGAGGCTTTGGCCTATCATTTTTCCGTGGGTCCACAGGGGGAATAGAGCGGGGCGGGGGCACTGTTGGTAGAGGTCTTGTCGGTGGAGGGATCTTGTCAGGTGGACCTTTTGAAAACACGAGGACAGCCCTTGGCTCACTCAAAACTGGAAGAGTGCTGGAAAATACGCTACGGGGAACACCCGCTTATCGACAGAGGACACAAACTAAGCACGGGGACAAAGGCTTTCCGTTTACGTTCTGAAAACCATGATCCATTTCATCACCAAACTACTGGTAAGTATATGAGAGATTATCCTTATCACACTCGGTTCAGAATCAAATAACTCGTTTTCTTTGTTCATTTTTTTAACAGCTTCTACATAGTCCTTATTAAAAAGCTACTTTCAAATCTTTTGATGGAAGTGAGTGGCACATAGATAATAAAGAAATGAAAATGACTATTGGAGTAAATTTCACCAAAATTAATCTTGGTTTGACATAGAATGATTTTAGGTAAATTTTAAAAATAATCTCTCATCAAAATTTATATTGCCTTATATCTCCAACTATATTTTCTAGTCTTTTACTGTTTCACTCTTATCTTCTACTGTAATGTAGGACAAATTGCTAGATGCATGTTTTATTTAAATATTGAATTTAAAACATCTATTGATGAAAAATACCACTAGTACATTAATGTTGAGAAGTATTTCTAATATAATGCTTCAAAATGCAGTCAAAGGTTACACAAGTAGTTTGGTACAGATGGTAAGCATCATTCCTCAAGGAATGTAAGTTTTCAGAAAGAAATACACAGCTGTATTTAGACACAGGAAGGATATTCTTTGTAAACCTTTAGTGTAGACTGCTAAGTCATGACATCATTTCTCTCAGTCAGCTGTGGAAGGGGAATTTCTGTTGACACACACTTAAAGGTGGGGGACAGCTCAGTCCAATGTGAAAGCAATGTCATCTTTAGTCCTAGACATGTCTCTTTCGTTAGTACCCTAATGAGACAAAAGTTGACCTTTGCTTGCCAATCTGTTTTAACCCAAAAATAATGTAAGATTCCTACAGTAAAATGATGAAACTAAAGAGTGAAAAGCAAATTAGTGAATTTGACTTATACAAATGCAAGTGACATCTTCTGTATGCTCAACATTAACATACAGATAATACATTTGTCTGTGCTCTAAAGATGAAAACTTCACCTTGTTAACTTGTAAAGCATGCATGGTATATGTAAATCATAAGGGCCTAATTCATAACAATTATGTGTGAAATAAAGATCGATGGTGATATTGAGGAAGGAAAGATTATCGTAAATACACAGCATAGTCTTTCTTCCCTATTTTAATTTGCATTTACTATGTGAGTAGCATAAATAAAATTTTATTTTGAACTACATGTTAATAAGGGTGTATATTTATTGACTTTTACTCCTTGACTGGCTTTTACTCTATGTCAGTGATTATAAGCTTTTGAGGCACTGCATAGAAGTACTTTCCTGACTTTCAACAAATGCTCTGTCTGGGAAGTATCTAACATCAGCACTAAGAAATGTCAAACTACTGTATTAGTTTGTACTATAAGTCTCCAAATCTTTTTTTTTTTTTGAGACAGGGTCTCGCGTTGTAGTTCAGGCTGGCCCTGAGCTCACTATGGTGCCCAGGCAAGCCACCGCGAACTCAGCAATCCTCCTGTCTCTGCCTCCTGAGTTCTGGGATTACAGGCATGAGCCACCACGCCTGGCATTGTGGTATGCGGTGTTGATTGCTGGTGGGCGTGTCTCCACGCCTAGCATTATATGTGGTTACCGGGGTTCAAACTCAGGACCTTGCATTTGCGAGGCAGGTGCCGGAACCACTAAGCTAACCCACCAGCCCTATATGTCTCCAAATCTTATATAAAAGTATTACATTCCTAACTGCTTATATGGATAATTTTCATTCTTATTTATTTTGACTTGAGTTGTAATTGTGAAAGTTCAATATATTTTAGTATAATTATTTCAGTACATTTAATTTAGTATAATTAATATAATTTCAATATTTCTTTAGTATAATTCCAAGTATCAACTGAACTCAAAAAGAAAATTCTTTAGTGCTCCACATAATCAGTGCACTAAGATCTCTGAGACTGTTGCCAAGAGAACTGAATTGATAGGATTTTTCCAGTGGTGTACATGTTGCTCTTCAGCTTTTCTCTACTCCACATATAGAAAGCATCTAGCTCACAGAAGAAACCAGCCCAGGAATTCTGGCTTTTACTGGAGGACCAATGGGACAGAAACAAGGGCGACCTACCATATATTTTCTGGATGCCCTGCAGGTCATCATTAGGAAGTTTGAAGTTGTCTGTTTCCATGTACTGGTAAAATGGAGCCATGATGGCGGTAGGGTCATTGGAATGCTCCAGTCCCAAAGCATGTCCCAGCTCATGAACTGCTACGAGAAATAAGTCGTTTCCTGTGCAGATGACAAGAACAGAAGTTAATAAGACCCGAGCAAGGAACCGACAAGGACAAGTCAGTGTTATCAAAATGCTACCCACAAGGGCCAGGGATTTAGCTCAGGCGCTGTGCCTGCCTCTCAAGGACAGTGCCCTAAGATTAATGCCTGGTACTGAAAGAAAAAAAAATCACCCGTGAAAAATAAAATGAATTCTGTATTTCATCTGGATATGTTATCATAGCATTCCTACTAGCAGAATTCATTATCTTTCATCCTTCTTAAAAAAGGTAGTAGTAATGAAATCATAAAATTTTAGAAAACTGAAGAACAAATAATACAAATTAAAGAAAAAAACAGCAGGATCAGAAACTGATACTACTGCATTGCTTCTTAAATATCCTTCAGTTATAAAGTACATGCTCCATAATATCTTTCATAACCTTCACATGTAACATAATAGGAATTATTATCTAAGTGTAACATAAGTCTACCAACTCCATAGAATACATAGGGTAGGTACATCCCCTACTTTTATACAGATGAGTAGATTAGGCACAGAAGATGTGGATTTTTATAACAGTACACTCTGCTACTGAAGTCATTCTGACTATGGGACTAAGGCTTTAACTCATCACTAGCCACAAAACCAGAGACTACAGAAAGGCAGTGGACTTACACAGAAGCTGCCTTCTAGCTCTCTTGCTAACTGGAATTCCAGTTCTGCTTGTCTAAACACTAGGTCTCATTAACTATGTATGATCTTAACAAAATATATTGATCTCAACAGAATATATTGACCTCTAAACTACTGTGTCCCACTGTAAATTCTTACTGTCAACTGGCACAGTATTACTGCAAATTCTGCAGAGATTCCTGATGTGGCTTAGTGCAATAAAATGATTGTTTATCTCTTTGGTGTCTCACCTGCTCCTGGACTATCCCAAATAAGCATTCTATGAAGGTCCTGCAGCTACATTTGTTAATTCTAGTATATGTGCTGCTGAAGTGAGCACAATTTGTTAATTCTAAAAATTGAGTTAGAACATGCGTGCATAAAGTCCTTACATCCCAAAGTGGAAAGTTCACAAGATGGCTGATGATTTACATGAATTACTTGCCCTAAATGCAAATACTTTCAATGAATATCATCTTAAGCAAAACTCCTTTTCAACTACTTTTATAATTCCCTGTAGTAATTCCCTACAGATCCCTAATTTTTTGACACAGAAGCAGGTAAATAACTAACAACTTTGTCACTCTGGAGTAATCTGTCACCAGGAAATGGATGAGACTATGGGCCTTGTTCTGTATGGACATTAGCACACTGAAAATGCACCACTGAGCCATTTCCAGGAAATTACCTGACCCTCAAAGAACAATACAATTTTGGTGTGAATCAAATTCAAGGTATTAAAAAAGAAATCATTTTTAGTCTCCAAAAGATTATCTTCTCTTCTAATGTTACTTACTGAAAATCAAGGTGTCCAAGATGAAGACAAATCTACATATTAACTACACTAACAATTTATCATCTACTGAAAGCTTAGTAATGATGCTGTAGGTATTGTAAATATCTTCTCTATACTTTCTCACTTAAATCTTGTAACTGTTGTGAGTCACCCAGCCAGGCTCCACAGCTTCAGGTGTAAAATAAGAAAACAAGGCCTGGAGACATTATGCAAATTTTGCAAGGTTACATAGTAAGGCAGAGTTGTATTCACACTTCTCTCAATCTGATTCCAGAGATTGGGTTTTAATTACTATAGTAAACCACATGGTTATTGATACACACAACAGACCAAGTAATGTAGTCATGTGCAAACAAATTTCATTCATTAAATTATTCGTTCCACAACCACTTATTGCCTGCTGATGGTGTGTTAGGCATGTGACTAGGATTGACGATACAATAGTGAGCAAAAAGTCAACAAACATCTTGAAAGACTGGAAAGAAGGAAAGTGGACATGGACGAGCGAAGCAGGCAGCATGCTGCACAGTGAGAAGTGCTGTGGAGCAACACAGGGTGGAATGTGGAAGTCATGGTCGAGATTCGGGCTGGAGTGTGTGTAGTACTTTAGATAATTCTCAGAGTTTCACTTTTAATTTAACTAAAATAAGAACTGTGCCACTTTATGAGGGAGAAAGTAACATCATCTAACTCCATTTTTACAGGCTCACTGATAATTACTCTTGAGAGAGCTGACCAAAAGGGACAAGGGGAAGGGATCGAGATCTGGAGTCCCTAAAACAATTCAGACAAAAATGCTGTGAGTCTGGATCAAAGTGGTAGCCCTGGAGAAAGAGAGAGAGAGAGAGAGAGAGAGAGAGAGAGAGAGAGAGAGAGAGAGAGAGAGAGAGAGAGGAGAACACTGCATGACTTGATATGTTGAAGGAAGTCATGAACTTCATACTTATAAGGTGAAAGATATGAGAAACAAATAAGGTTGAAGATAGTAGCAAGTATTTGGCTCAAAAAACTGGAAAAATCACTTATGTGGAGAAAACTGCCATAGGAAGTACTGTTTGTGTGTATCTGCACATGTGGGGGGCATATGTATGTGCACATGTGTACGTGTGTGTGTGTGTGTGTGTCAAAACAAGATAGGGAATGGAGAGGTACGGTGTTATCAGAAGCTCTTTTCTAGTGATTACTCAGATTTTTAAAATATTCAATAATTGGAGATGTCAAATCCAATTTGATATATGCTAAATGTACTGGGGCAGCTAGAGGCTAGAAGTACATAGTGAGGATAGATGGGCATTCTCGGGATAAAATGCCTGAAGTTTGCCTTAGTTAGAAGCAGGCACAGATCAACTCTAGGGACAGAAGAAAGGGTAGCATGCATGAAAGCTTCAAGTAGATAAGGTGGTAAGTCGTGTGCATTCTTTTATCTTCTTATTTAAACAGAAAAAAATCCTTATCACGTGATAGAACACTATGAAGAAACGAGTTAAGAGAAGTATGAAATATTTATATAGGGAAGTTGTAAGTAGATTAACCAGAAATTATAAGAAATACATGATTTCCAGTGAGCTGGATTCATTTTCAGTTGCATTTTTTTTTCTAGTCTTGCCTCATTTAATTATGTTTATATAGATACTAAGTCAGCAGATTTGATTTCACCTGAGTTTTGTTGTTACCCTTTGCATATGGAAAGTAATCAGGCAAAGAAACTATGGCGTGGGGACTGATTTTTGGCTCTCTTTGGTATCTGTGTCTTTTGAAGAAAAAGTTGGTAATACTATTAAATGAGAAAGAAAGATAATAAGATAAAATAAAGATCAACTCAAATTCTGATGAAATCAAAGACAATTTAAGTGGTGATATTCTTGGGCGTGACCTGAAAAGCTGCACAGTGCTAATCATAATGGATATTTGTAATTGAGAATTATAAATAATGTAAGAGAACAGCTTTTGGAGGAAGCTTTTGAATTAAGAATATTAAATGATTGGAGAAAAGAATTTGAGAAGAGAACAAGTTTTGGTGTACCCCAACTGTCACCCATAGAGTTGGAAAATAAAAAAAAATAGCAATGAGACAAGAATGGGAAGGTCAATACTTTTTGGGGCTTATAACAAGGAACTAAAGTACCCAGTACTGTCCATCATTAACTGTTCAAGGAACAGCGGCAGATGCTTATACTTTCAAGTCATAGAAAAAAGAACATAGGACACAGAACATTTTTGAGTAATGCACAGTAAGTTTAACTTCATTCACTATGACTGATTGAGTTTTATAAAGGTTACTGGGAATGAGAAACGAGAAAAAGAGGTCAGACAGTAGTCAGAGGTCAGAGGTCAGACCATAGAACAACCAAGATGCAAGAGTCCAGGGTTAAGAAAGAGGGACACAAGAAAGGAGGGTTTAAAATCAAGATTTGTGGTGGAGAACCAGTGAAAGGCGACTGTTGAGGATCATTTAGGAAATATTCTAGTCACAGGGGGAGGGATCAGAACAGACAGTTATGCATACAGAAACATGGAGTTATGTGATGAATATGTTTGCAAATATTCAATTTAAGGAGGAGCTTCTAAGGACTTTGTCTTACAAGTCAGGGGAAAGTAAGATGGAGAGGAAAAGACACTGCAGTAGTTGTACGCAGAATTCATAACCCCAGCTCTAAAATGAGCAACCTTTTGATTTCCAATCACAGACACTTTAAGTGATGAATCTGATACCTAGCCAATGCCTTCAGAATGAATGTGACTACCACTCCAAGTATTATGCTAAGTGTTAAGAAGATGGGCCAAAGGTGTAAGTGTTTGACAGCTTCTGAGCAGGTCTCACTTGGAGAACACTGGTAAACTCTAGGTGGACTCTATTTTCCTTGGACTGAGAGGAAAACACAGCTCTTGCCAAGAGCAGATCTACTGACAAAACAAAGATCTATCAAAGCCGACAAAGAAGAAAGATCAAACACTGAACCTAGAGCAAAAACTCCAAAAATCAGCCTTGCGTTTCATCAAGAACACCTGGCTATATTAGAGTTTAGCAAAGAGATCTGCTTCGGAATGTAGTCTCAGAGACTCAAGAGTCTTCTGTTAGCAAAAGAGATATGACTGCTGGGTCAGAAAAGTCCTAATGTGGCCTTACAAAAGGTATTTTATTTTTTTTTTCTTCAAAACACTTCCTCTGTGTCTCAGGTCAGGTCCCCTCATTAGAAGAGAAAATACCCTGACCACTGTTCCCAGATAAACACTCAGGAACTAACTCTCGACTTTGGCAGACAAACGGAGCTTTCAGTCACCCACTACACTCTTGGCTCGGAGCCCAGCTGAATCATTAAAGGTATTTCATGTCCTCAGAGCTTTCACAGGAAAATAATCTCTCAGTCACAGTTTTTTTCTTGACTAATAAGAGGAATACAAGAAGACAAAAATAAAACAGACCTAAGAGCAATCAGGAAGTAGAGGTCCAAGTCATTTCATTCCACATATCTGTTCTCATCAAATGATTTAAATATTTTCTAATCACCATTTCCATGGGTGGAATCCTTCCTTGTCTCAGAAGTAAAGTGAGGCTTGAGAAGAAAGTTAGTAGGATCAGGACATGAACTTATGATCTACAAAGCATGCCACAGCACTTTTAATCAGAAATACTGACCAACGGCTCCAAGTAATTACTGCGCTTCAAATGATTGGCAAGAATGTAATTAAATGTTACTCGCAGATTCACAATAGTTTAAAAGAAGTTGTTAAATCAAGTACCGCCCTATGATTTGAAATCCACTAGAAACAAAAGTTGTTGGCACATGTTAAGCTTTAGACAATTAAAATGCACCAGACCTTTTTCTCAGCAATGAAAATAATAACTGCTTCTGTAAGTTATCATTGATTCACATTATTTGAGATCGTCAACTCTAATATGCCTTGATCTTATCACCGTGCAAGCAACAAAGAGAAATCAGCTGCTTGGTTCTTTGCACAGAAATAGTACTTGCTTCTTTTGCAAGATTTTTAGTTTTCAATTTGTGGCTCTTAATTGTATCTCTAATCTCCTTTCCTTTGTATAGTTCAATCTAATTTCAGAATACTGAGCTGTGTATTATGAATGATAATGCATTATTTATCATTGCCTTGTCACAATTATGTCTATATTTTATTCCACACGTTGACCCTTCTATGCATTTGCATACGCTGTTTCCTCTTTTGACATAGGCTGAATGTTAAAAAATGACTATAGTGTATTTCATACATAAAAGTGATTGGATTTCTATCATCTGTAATTTTATTAACCTATGCAAATATTTCATCAGGAACACTGTCAAATATACCTGTTTCTTTGTCTTGTCCCATACCTTTGGCTTCCTCATTCACTCCGTGGATAATCATTTGAATTTCTCAGTCATTTGCTTTTGTATTTGAGCTTTAACTGAAAATGTATGTTTCAATAAATGGTTTTTTTCTGATGTTTGAGCTTTGTAAAATTGGTAGTATTTTATATGCTGGCTTCTGAAACTTGATGAAAACTCTGGGTATTTTACCATAAAATACAATTAAAAGATCTCTGTAAGCCTCACCTTGCCTTATCTGTTCATCCTTTTAACTTTACCTGTGCTCCCTTTGTCTCAAGAGTCACTCTAGAGAAGTCAGGTGCCATGCTGTGCAAATGACCATCACAGGGTTACAAACTGAAGCATCTGTTATCAGCCCTGTGAGTGAGCCTGGAAGTAGAATCTGCAACACATTCTGCCGACTGTATCCCTATCAGCAAGAGTGTACATTGAGGTGCTCTGAGTCCAACTAAACTACTTTTGGATTCCACAGCTCCTCAGCTAAGCGAAATAACACAAGTTTGTTAAGTTGCTAATTTTGGAACTAGTTGTTCTGTGTATCAAGAGGTCATGAAAGGGGGTATGCATTTGGCTTGCCTGGCAAGTGCAAGGTCCTAACTTTGGTGCCACAACCAAACCAAACCAAAACAAAACAACAGAAAAATTAATATGGCATAGTTTAACATCTAACTCCTCCCCACTGAGTTAGAATTAGCAGAGAGGAGAGAATAATTGGAAGGACTTTAGTAGAAAGTCAGCTGCTCTGCAGCATAAATATTATATAATCTAATTACCTCTCTGTAAACTGAAGGGTCTGGTGACCCTGTGTCTGATGCAAAATCTGGGACTAAAAAGTTCCAGAAGTGGAGATATCAATTCTGTCTTTGATCCTGTGATTTTTGTGGTTTGTAATATTTGATACCACATCTGCACCTTTGCTCCTTCTCCTTTTGTGCTTCCCTGAAAAGAGGACCCCTCTCCTGCGGGTCAGGAAACCTGACCAGGCAGAGGAGTTGCTAGACAGATCTAAAACATGAACAAGACAAGAAAGACTCCGTCGGAACATCTTGGATCATTGTCACTGAAGCGTCAGGGCTGATGCGGTACAGGGTGCAATCCAGAGCCACTCAGATGCAACGCACCATGCGCAGGTCCCCAGCCCAGGGCCTCGCTTTGCCTGAACACTTTCAGAGCTTGCAGAACTTAATCAGATGGCACATATGAAATGCAGAGGTAGAATTTCCACCCTAGGTGCTTGAGTATAGACAAGTATTTGGTCACAGTTCTGTAAGACAGAAGCTTGGAGAAACTGATCTTGGGTAGACTTTCACCTGTCACTTTCTGATGCTCTTCTCTTTTGTGCAGGCACCAGTCCATCCAGGACTTGACGGCTTCTTCTTGCCTCCTGCCTAGCTTCCATCCTTGCCCTCAGCTCTCTACCTCTGTTTGTGGCTTTCCTGGTGTTTCAGGCTAAAGAAGGATGCCCTGGGGCCAGGATGCAGCTCAGCAGTACAGCGCCTTCCTGGCAAGCTCGTGGTCCTGAGTTCAATCCTCAGTGTCAGAGAAGAATAAAAAGAAAAAAAAAATGATGTCCTGGCTTCTCCTCTACATGGCCAGGCATAGTCCAGTATACAAAAGCTTGGTATGCAGTGATTTATTAGCTGCTAAGCACTGTCAGGCAATCCCACTACAGTGAAGTTATACTTCTGCAGAGCAACTTCTTTGCAAATATGCTCAGAATTTAAGTGGTTTTTTTGTATGCTCAGTACTATTACTCTGCCCATTTTTTGAAGAATCCAAGGAAAATAATTTATAGAAAATTTAATGAAACATCACGGAGAAACAAGAATAGGCTTATGTGCTGAGTAGAGTACCAGGTACTTTATGTGTATTTGATAATCTACTTTCTATATTAGCTAAGTTTTATTATTATAACCATTTTAGAGATGAGAAAATTGATTCTCTGAGCTTACCAAAACTGTTCTTCTGAGCTTAGCAAAGTTACTTATTAAGTGGCAGAAACACATTCAATCCACATCTGGTCTGGTGCACAGTGCAGAACACAGTATACTTAGGAAGTGTCCTGTTCTGTAGTTTTCTCAGCTCTAAACTTCCTCTCAATGGTCCAGACAACACCCACCCTGTCAAGTTACCTGTACAAGGAAAACAGCTGCTGCATCAGACTCTTTCTAGAATTCAGCAAAGACAATATTATTTCCTCATTGAATTAATGTTAAAATTAATGAACACCTTCACATTGGGGCCTTAATTCATATATCTTACTTCTGAGCAGCTTAAACCACCAGTGGTACATGCATGACTGTCTTACTGGGCAGTTTATTTGTAAAGTTTATTAGTAAAGAGACCTATAAAATGATTGGTACAAGCTGCCTAGTGGGACAGTCATGCCCGTGGTTCAAGCCCCAGGGAATGTGGGAAAGCTCATTATCTGACTGCTTGGGCTTTAGCACAAAATCCCACAAGGTGTCTCAGCTGAATGATAATCTCCTGTCACCCTATTCATCTCCAAAAAATTTCTATCTCCAGTATTATGCTACCTGGAGGAGCTAAAGACTCCACATCGGAAGGCTGTGGAGGTAGTGATTCAGGGCCCTTGTGATGACAGTTGCTCTTCTTCAGGACAATTCCGGCTGCTCAGAGAACTTTAGTCCCTTTTGGCGTTTCTTCTTGTTGTGTTTAACAGGGTTAGAGGCCAGATATATTCAGCAAAGAAGGAAATGGCATTGTATGGACATTCTGTTTTAAAAATTCTGTCTCAAAGCACTTCCTTAGAGCCCTCTTGTAAATGTGATTAAGTTTGAAGAATGTCGCTAGTACACACCAATAAGCCCAATTAAACTCTGATTATTTAAAATAGAAGGGAAACAAATTGCCCAGATAGGTATTCTCAAGTCAGTAAAAATATTTCTTAAAGCATCCAAATAGCAAACATTTACTGCTTTTAATTAAATACTTTATGATAAATCAATATCATTAAAACAGCTGAGGTATATGTTAGCCAGCTAAAGTGGAAAACTTAGAAAAATGTTTGGCTAATCAAGGCCAAAGTAAACTTAGGAGCCCTTTGGGCTCTAGTTTGGTTATGAAGTCTATACTTAGTGAATTAAACATGTCTTAATTTAAAAAAAAAAAAGGCTTGCTGAATAAAAGCAAGTTGGGATATGGTTGATTGCACCGTGACAGAAACAAGCACTTTTCTGTTTCTTCCCCTGTTAAGCTCCCTTGAGTTTCTAAAGATATTCTCAGCACATTGTCTTGTTATTTGTTTATGACACTTCCTCAGTGGTGCACTTGGCCCTAGCAACTACGTCTGATAGGACGACTCTGGAGGCCTATTCGTCTTCCTGCAGTTGGTGCAAAAAAAGATGAATGTTTGTGACTCCTTCAACAGTCCTGATAGTATAAACTGCAAAGCCAATGTTTAAGAATTGTTCTGAATTTTTTTTTTTTTTTGAGACAGGGTCTCACTTTGTAGTTCAGGCTGGCCCTGAGCTCACTATGTAGTCCAGGCAAGCCTTGAACTCAGCAATCCTCCTGTCTCTGCCTCCCGAGTGCTGGGATTATAAGTGTGA
This sequence comes from Thryonomys swinderianus, assembly GCA_004025085.1. Lineage (NCBI taxonomy): Eukaryota > Metazoa > Chordata > Mammalia > Rodentia > Thryonomyidae > Thryonomys > Thryonomys swinderianus. Next base: position 18,601 of record PVIC010029217.1, read on the forward strand.
GCCACCACGCCCGGCACTGTGGTATGCGGTATTGATTGTTCGTGGACGTGAGTCTCCATGCCCGGCATTGTATGTGGTTATTGGGGATCAAACTCAGGACCTTGGGCTTGCGAGGCAGGCGCCAGAACCACTGAGCTAACCCTCCTGCCCTATTCTGAATTTTTTTGATATATTATTATTTAGATATGACAAAGTATTATTTGTATAACTGCCACCTAGTATACATTTTTTGAAAATTACTAATTACCTATCATATATGCAACAAACTATTTAAAGAATTACTAAATTATTAACAATTAATCATAATATATAAATCATTTTTTCTACTGTGTGCTAGAAAATATGAGTCAATAATTCTAATGATATATCATCCAGAGTCTTTATTCTTTTTCGAGGAATTTACAATTTAGATCAGTGCTTTGGAGCTCTTTTGAGCTCATGAACCTCTGAGAGGCTGAGAGACTGTGGAACTTCTCCCAGGAAACATGAATGAATTAACAAAATGTTGCATATCATTATGTAGTTACTTTTACCCTACTTACTTTCTTTTTTTTTTTTTTTTTTTTTTTTTTTTTTTTTTTTTTTTTTTTTTTTTTTTTTTTTTTTTTTTTTTTTTTTTTTTTTTTTTTTTTTTTTTTTTTTGAGACAGGGTCTCGCTTTGTAGTTTGGGCTGGCTCTGAGCTCACTATGTAGCCCAGGCAAGCCTCGAACTCAGCAGTTCTCCTGCTTTTGCCTCTGGAGTGCTGGGATTACAGGCGTGAGCCACCAAACCTGGCATTTGTGGTATATGGTACAGATTGCTGGTGGGCAGTCACCATGCCCAGTATTGTTGTTTGTGGTTACCTGGATTGAACCAGGGACCTTGTGATTGCTAGGTAGATGCTGGAACCACTGAGCTAAATCTCTGGGCCCCCACTTACATTCTCTAAGACAAGCCCAGCTATACAACTACCAATTATGTGATGATTAAGTTCTGTAGACTGAATGCATAGCATGGTGATTCTAGTCCACAGTACAGTATTGATTGCTTTTAAGTTGTTAAGGAATAGATCTGATGTGGTCTCACCAAAAAAAAAAAAAAAAAAAGATGAAAGAACTATGTGAGGTGAGGAGCAACTTGATTATTATAATCATGAATTATCTCACAATGTAAACATGTCACATTTTACACAAACCCATTTATATTCTCACTAGATACTGACTGTATAAACTTTTGTCAATAGTTCATGTTCTTCATTTGCAACTTTATCTGACATCACTTTGTAGTGTTGCAGGTAAATTAAACAAATATTTTACACAGTGCTTAGGGTATAGTTTAGTGCTGAAGAATGGTAGGTTCTACAATAGTAATAGCCACAACTCCTTTTTGTATTCTTGTAAGTGATAAACACTTTACAACAAACTTTTAAGGGAAATAAAAATTCTACCAGAAAAAAAGCTGAAGGTCTAGTACACTGTATCAGGACAGGAATCTACATGTCAAATCTGACTTCGCCAAAGCCACCACATCAGTGTGTTGAACACGATCTCAAGGCACACAAGTGTGAGCAACCGGATGAGACATTAGGCTCGAATTTTGGGGAAATTTGGACACTAGGTTTAAGGGCATGGTCAATACTTCAAACAGGAGAGCACAGGACTCTCCAAGTGTGCTACTGAGAAGACAGTGGTGCTATTTGGCCTTAGTGTGCAAGGATGTTTGCCACAAACAGAGGCAGCAGTTAGCAGAGGGCTCCATAATGCATAGAGCTTGAGGCCCAGGAGGACCTGGGCTAACATGCTGAGAAGGGAACAGAAAACAACAGTATCTGGAGCAGGAAAGGGAGGAGTTTGAGTGGTGGAATGACTCAAGTAGATTTGAATTTTGTTATGTTCACTCTTAAAATAGAGTTGGCCATAGTCTTTCAATAGCCAAATTTCAAAAAGTCTTATTTTACTTTCATTATCACTATCAATGGCAACATTTAATTTTTATTTTAACTTTTCTTTATCTTTTGAGATTCGTGAACTAACATTCTCCATCTGTGAGCAGGCTGCATCAGTAGGAGAGATCCTGCACACTGCTCAGCAGGGTGTGTCCTGACTGTAATACCAACTACTGAGGAAGCTGAGGCAGAAGGGTTGCAAGTATGACGCAGACCTGGGAAATCCAGGAGGACCTAGACTCAAAATACAGGAAGGGAGGGTAGAAGAATAGCTCTCTGCTTTCTGGATTCAATTCCCAGTGCTGGAAACAAACAAAACAAGATACTAAAAAGAAAAAAATAAATCCTACCTGTTACTTATCCTTGGCAGACTAGAACATTATGACTGAGAAGCGAGGGAAGGTTGCTAGTTAGCAGCCACAAGTATGCTGGCCTCTCTAATGGCCTTTTGTAGCTACTTAACAGCATTCTGTGACTAGTAGATGAGCTTCTCTTCTGGAGATGTACCCTGAATTTAGCTGATTTCTATGCTGCATCTATCCTAAAATTAAGAATGCTCTAACATTGGGGTTGGGGGTGGTGACACACACCCGCGGTCCCAGGGTTCTGGGAGGTTAAGGCTGGAAGATCATGTGTTTGAATCGTGTCTATTCACACACACACACACACACACACACACACACACACACACACAAATCATATAAAGACATCTGTGATACCAAATGCCTGCAATCCTATCTAAGCAACTTAGTGAGCATCTATCCCAAGAAAATAAAACAAAGGGGAGGGGCTTTGTAGTAGAGTATCCTTGGGTTCTCTGCAAAAAAGAAAAAAAAAAGAAAGAAAAAAAAATGCTAAAGTCTGAAACCTTCACCTACCTGATGATGCTACCAAAATGACTGACAAATATACTTGCTAATGATTTTCTTTTGTTCTGTGACCATGTTGTGTTCTGGGGATTTGCTGTGGCTTGTGTCTCACACGGTCATAAGTGGGGCTTTGTCACAGGTGGCTACATCAAGAATGCGTGGTGCTGGGAGTGGTTCATATGTAGCGCTAGGCTCCAGGGCACTAGCATTAAGGGTGTAAGTGCTCTCTGCTTTAAACAGTCTGGATAAGATAGAACAAGCAAGAAGACTCGGTGGTTCCCTTGTGGCTTTTGCTGTCTTTGCCTGTAACTCTGCCTTGAGCCAGCCAACTATGGTTTGAAACTTCTACAAACTGTAAATGAAATAAACCTTTCCTCCCTTAGCTTGTCATTGCTGGGTATGTTGTTTCAGAAATGGGTAAAAAGTTACACAAGGTGGAATCCAGAAATAGTTATTTTAAATAAAATTTTTCAATTGATTAAAGATATTTATGTTAATTAGTAAAAGAAAACGTTTCTCTTTCTACATTTCTTTTTTTCAGAACAGTGGTTTAAGCTAAGAGCCAAATGTAAACAATGCCTTATCGATATATTAACCTTCATTTATGAATACCAAATGAAAAAATCAGAGATTTAATAATTATTTAGACAGTCACTATTAATGAGGGTGAGGCCAGCCAGGTTGTCAAAAGTGCCTGAGTAACACAGTGAACACTGTGCTTCCATATATATGGCACACATGACTAAAATCAGAAAATGCATGATTGGCTGAGTGTTCACATAGCAAATTTTGGAAAGTATTTCTGGATCTTGCAAAAGGATATGATGTCACCTAAGTGCCTTCCTTATCTGTCTTCTTTAGTTTGCCTTCAGAGTGCTGAAACTGAAATAGCAGGATAAAAATGGAAGTGAAAATGAAAAGACATTTTCTTTCTTCTTAATAATAAATATGCTGCAATCAGTGTATGATTTATGAAACACATTATGTGATTAAAACTCATATGTAAGTTATTTCAGAGTAGGTTTAGCAAAATGCCTTATTTTTACGTAAACAAACATATGAAAGGCCAGGGCTTTAGCTTGAGAGTTGGCAGAAGGTTCTGCTGCCAACTTGGGTAAGAATTTCAATGTTCTAAAGAATGTTTTCTTTCTAGGATTCATGACTTGGAAGGAAACCATAACCTAAATGTACG
>PVIC010029218.1:0-22660 GCA_004025085.1 Thryonomys swinderianus
CCACCAACAACCAACACCGCATACCACAATGCCGGACGTGGTGGCTCACGCCTGTAATCCCAGCACTTGGGAGGTAGAGACAGGAGGATTGCTGGGTTCGCGGTGGCTTGCCTGGGCACCATAGTGGGCTCAGGGCCAGCCTGAACTACAAAGCGAGACCCTGTCTCCAAAAAGCAAAAAAAAAAAAAAAAAAAAAAAAAAAAAAAAAAAAAAAAAAAAAAAAAAAAAAAAAAAAAAAAAAAAAAAAAAAAAAAAAAAAAAAAAAAAAAAAAAGAAAAAAAGAAAGAAAGAAAGAAAGAAAGAAAGAAAGAAAGAAAGAAAGAAAGAAAGAAAGAAAGAAAGAAAGAAATTCCATGTGTGTCTGTGCAGAGGTGAAAATCCCTTCCAGTTGAGAATCACTGAATTGAGAACATTGAATACAATATTCCCCAACAAGCACATGCTTTCATATGTCATTTCTTCATCCATTTTGCAATTTTGTTTTCTAATTTTGATTCTGCTTTTAAAGAATTTTATCCATGTATTATTTAGATGTGATAAATTCTGAGGTAATTGAGAAACTTCTTTTTGTTGAGGATTTACAGCTTAACTACTTTGCAGCAGGAAAAGAAAGCAGTTCAAATAATTTATGTCATTTGATATTGCTCTGTCTTTATGGCACAGCAGTTAGTATACATTGGTAAATATTCCAGATAGATGTGAAATCTTTTCTGTGTGAGAAAGGAATATGGATTGTGCTGTCCACAGTCCATGTTCATGTGTATGTCTGTAAGTTCAAATTTATTAATTTTATTTTTAAAGATTTTAGTTAGCTTTTTCAGACAGTTATGTGTTAAAAATCTCCCTTTGAGTCATGGTTATGTTTGTTCTATTAATGTTAGTATATCCCTTTTGAATCTCTCCATGTGTTGCTACAAATTTAAAATTGTGATTTTTTTTTTCTTAAGGCACTAATCCCTTTGGCAGTAAGACAAGCCTCTCCTCTTTACAGTAATATTGCCACTACATAGAGGACAAACTTCTTGTATAATAGCTATTAATATTTAAATGTTATATATTTTCTCAACATTGTACTTCCAACATAATTCAAATTTCCTTTTTATAACCAAGAGAGGTTCAGAAATTTAGCATTTCAGCCTGGTGTGGTGGCTCACGCCTGTAATCCCAGCACTCAGGAGGCAGAGACAGGATGATTGCTGAGTTAAGGCTTGCCTGGGCATAGTGAGTTTAGGGCCAGCCTGAACTACAGAGACCCTGTCTCAAAACAAACAAACAAACAAAAAAAACCCAAAAAACAAAACAAAAAAACCCCCAGAAATTTAGCATTTCACTGGAATATTCAGTTGATTTATTTAAATTTAACTACTGATAGAGCTTTTTTCTTATTAAATGATCTATACTTTCAGTTCAATATCTTCGGTTTTTTAGTACCTGGTGTCAAACTCATGACCTTGCATTTTTCCAGACAGGTGCAGAGCTACTGAGCTACATCTGTGGCCTTATACTTCTTTCTAATATTTCTTATTTTGTCCTTTTGGGGAGGATTCACTAATTTTATATTGTTTTGATATGGAATTGTCAACCTAGCTATCTTGACTAATATACTGTCAAACATCTCTTTATGCAATTTGTAAACCTGGGGGGTTCTTTTGCTTTTATAGTAGAGAGTATTTAACTGAAGTGTACGCTAGGTTATAGAACAGTTCCACAGAGAGATTTTGATTAACTTTTGCTGGAAGATTCCAGGATCTTACCAGTTTGTGTGGTTGTTTGTTTCTTTGGTATCAGTTTTGACATAACTTCCTTGTAAAGGTAGTGATTTGAGCTCCCAATTTCTAGTTAGTTGGAAGCCGTCTTCTTACTTAGAGCTCCAATTAGCAACATTCTTAATTGCCTTATTTTGCATAGTAGTTTGTGTACTGTATATAGTTCCTCTAGTCTTCTCCTTGAAAGCATAGCTTCTAGAATCTCAAACTATTTTTTTTTTTTGAGACAGGATCTCGCTTTGTAGCTCAGTCTAGCCCTGAACTCACTATGTAGCCCAGGCTAGCCTTGAACTCAGCAACCCTCCTGCCTCTGCCTCCCAAGTGCTGGGATTACAGGCGTGAGACATCACGCCTGGCTAGAATCTCAATTTTTACAGATTTATAAGTGACAGCTCTTTAATTTTCTCCATCTGGTGTTCATTTAGTGAGCATCCAGTTAAAAGTTACTATTTCTCAAGGCCTGCAATGACTTTAAATTCTTTTTCTAGCCCCTAATATTTTCAGTTTTTACGTTCAATCATGTGTTTGCATTATAGTTGGTTTATTTTCCTTCTGTTTATAGTGAGGGTAGGTTCCGTGACACAGTAGCCTGTCACTGGCTGGGAAGGATCACAGGAACATAAGCATCTTTAAACTGGATTTTCATTTGAGAAAATTGTCTTTCAATAACTCCATTAATACTTTGCAGGTGAGTGTGTCTAGGGTGTAAATTTGGATTCACTCTCCCTTGGATTGAAGCCCCTACTTTTTCCAGTAGAGGGATAAAGGGTGTTTAATTTCTGACTGGCCTTCTCTCTCTTCTCCCTCTTCCTCTCCCTCTTTCCCTGAATATGTGCTTCAGACTGCCAATGCTTTAAAAAATGCCCAGCTTCTACAAGACCGACCCTCGTTAAACCTTTGCTTTAGCAAAGTACTGGTGATTGGCTCTTGTAATTTTCACCAGGCTTTGGCTTCATTATGTTTTGGTGTTTATAGTAAGGACTGAAGGTTTATTCATAATATAATAACGTGGTCCTTTCCTGGCACATTACATTCCTTACTCTATACATCCATAAAATTTTACTTATTTATTTATTTATTTTTGAGACAGGGTCTCGCTTTGTAGTTCAGGCTGGCTCTGAGCTCACTATGTAGTCCAGGCAAGCCCTGAACTCAGCAATCCTCCTGTCTCTGCTTCCTGAGTGCTGGGATTACAGGCATGAGCCACCACACCCAGCACTGTGGTATGTGGTATTGATGGCTGGTGGGCATGGGTCTGCTTTGTATGTGGTTACCAGGGATTGAACTCAGGGCCTTGCGCTGAGCTAACCCTCCGGCCCCATAAAACTTTATTTTTTGTGTGATAGTATTTAATATAATTTTCATTATTTTAAAGATATTTGTTTACTTGTCTGACTACATTTAATCTTCCAAAGCAGACTAAATGATTACTGAGGTAGTTCAGATTCCTTCAAACCCCTAGAAGAAAATTTGTCTTGCCCATGATCCAGTGAGACCCTTACCAGGATTACCTGTGGCTCATGCGTTTATCCTTACCAAAAGTCCTCCTGCATCCTGGAAAAATCTCCATACAATCTCTACTGAGCCAAGGGTCCAGATCCCATGTCTCCATTTAGAACTTTTGGACCGTCCTGGAATTGGGGCACCAGAAGGCCGACTGAAACCTCTGTTGTACTGGCACCCTGATTCAACTGCTTCTCTGCCCAGGGGTGATGATGTCAACCACACGCTCCAGCCATCGTTCTGCATTCTAATCGCAGCCTCTGAATATGACTCCCAGGGCAACCAACCTTGTTTAGAGGGGATATTCAATTAAGTGTTTAACCTGAATCACATTAACTTGACTGATGCGAGATCGTACAGGCCATGGAAAGAAATACAGATAAATGATCTTTGAGCCCCAGCATCCATTTTTCATTGGAAAGACTCTTTGCTTGGCTTTCTCCTGTTGTCTCTATGTGGCTGAGTTATTTGCAACATGCTTCAGGGTTGGATGGTTACAATTTATTATTATATTATCATCATTATTTTTAAAAGTACTGTCAATTATTGATATATGCTCAGTTATTCCATTTTTCTTCATAATAACCTTTAGGGGTCCATGACTTTAAATCAGAAGGACCCAATGTCAGCCATACCGGTGACAAAAGACACCAAGACATGTTGCTATTATTCACCGCTGACGAGGGAAGGTGGACCCCTTCCATTCTGGAATGCTTCATTCTCTTGCAATTTAAATTTTTCTATAAAAGTTTTTAATTCCTTATTATTATTTTCTAAGCATACATAAATCTTTTTTCTAGCATTTCCTATTATGAATAAAATGTATTTTGAATGGAAATAATGCACAATATCATTTTTTTTTTAGAAAGAATCTAGCTTTGTAGTTCAGGCTGGCCTTGAGCTTATTATGTACCCCAAGCTTCAAATTCAGCAATTCTCCTGCCTCTGCCTCCCCAGTGTTGGGATTACAGGCGTGAGCCACCATGCCCAGCTATATTATCTTTTTTTTTTTTTTTTTTTGAGGCAGGGTCTCACTTTGTAGTTTAGGCTGGCTCTGAGCTCACTATGTAGCCCAGGCAAGTCTTGAACTCAGCAATCCTGCTTCTGCCTCCCAAGTTCTGGGATTACAGGCGTGAGCCACCACGCCCAGCACTGTGGTATGCGGTATTGATTATTGGTGGGCATGAGTCTCCACGCCCAGCATTGTATGTGGTTACTGGGCATTGAACTCAGGACCTCGCGCTTGCAAGGCAGGCGCCAAGACCACTGAGCTAACCCTCTGGCCCCTACAATATCATTTTTATTAGTTGAGTTTTGATGTATCAACCACTAAAAGTATTAAAAAGTATTCTAGCTAAAAAATGATGATGACTCGAATTTATTAATACAGAACTTTATGCAGTTCAGGTTATTTGGCTTTTTGCTTTGGTGTACTTATTTAAAGTAGACTAACATGAGTTTAAATATGCATTGGAGCTCTTTGTCTTCTGTAATGTGTCTGAATTGGAATGTGTGTGTGTATGCATGTGCACATGCATGTGAAAAAGCTGCAGAACATGTTTTAAATTACCTATGCAGACAAATTATTTTGATCACAAATGTGCCAGTTTTAAAGACAGATGTGTGTATACTTGGAGAACTAAGCTCTGGGAACATTCTAGAAGAAATAGTGAGAACTGTGAGCTACACAAGGCCTATTAAACCAGTGTGAGTGTGAAGCTTTGGCCTAAGATCTCTAGATGAAATCAGGATGATAGGAACAATATACCAACAAATAGTACTTTCTCTTACTGCAGAGTTCCAATGTGAGTGATTCTAGCAAATTATTTGTTAAAGCAGTGCCCTCTGGCTGGAAAATACATGTGATTTTACTTGTCCCTCATGCTTGGCTCTTTGGAGGACTCCAGGAAGCACCAGACATGACTGTCTTCTTGGAAGAAAGTGGCCAAAGAAACAACTAGCAGATGCATATAAAGAATGCTTTTGCTCATGTCTAAGGGATGATTTTATATCTTTCTTAGATCATATCCTTTATATGGGCACATTCACAGAGGGGAGATGGTTAGCCATATCTTCTGAAGCTTTTCTTTAACATTTAATAGACTCATATTTTAGAATTGTTTTAGATTTACAGAGAAGCTGAAAGATTACTATATAGCATTCATATACCTTACAGCCAGTTTCATAGTTAGCATTTGCTCTAAATGTTTGAAGATGAAATAATTCTGCATAGTTATTGAAGATGATATAATTCTACATAGTTACATGGGAAAACCCAAGCATAAATTTGACAATAAATGGTTGGGTGCACACAAATGAAATGGAAAGCATGCTTAATTATCACAAGGCTTCACTGTCCAGGTAAAGTAGGATGCTAGTAACAAATCTTGTAGGCAATGGCAAATTCTTTTTAAGTCTAATTGTATTCCTAAAAAAGAAAATAGAGTTTAAAGTTGTAAAGAAGTGAGTCATTTACATTTGGAGTGTTACAATCATAGAAAAGTGGGTTGGGGTTTTAACTCAGAGGGATCACACCTCCCTAGCAAGCACAAGGTCCTGAGTTTGATTCCCTGTTACCACACACACACACACACACACACACACACACACACACACACACACACCCTAGTTAAACAACAATGAGAAAAATGACAATAACTGAAGACCCTGAAATGAGTTCATGTCTAGAGCCTTATAAATCTGACAATTCTAATTTTTATTCTGTGAATCATTGTCATGGCATACACAGTAAAGGATAATAAATCCAGCTAATTTCAAATAGAAGTGAAATAGAATTTATTTTCTGATGCTTAGTGTGTTTAGATGAGGAACACAAAGTATTTCCTACAGTTTCTTTTCAAGTCTTTAGTGAAGTGGCTACTTAGTATATGTGCTGCCGAAGCGAGCACTGAAGTGGCTACTTAGCATTTGTACTGGCCTTGCTAAGGTGGGGGAAAAAGTATTCTATGCAGTACAGTGCTAATGCCATTTGGAGTTCTTCCTAGCCACCCATTACCTACTGTGATGTTTCATCAAAGTTGTACTTTTCACATGAAATCATGTACTTAAATCATCAAGCACATTATGTGTAGAACAGTATTTGTCTTCTATTCAGTTATCTCCTTTTCTACATTCTTATCCTTCTTTCTGTGTTGATGTCCATAAGTGGAATTTTACTTCTCAGAAGGGAGAATATTTCTGTGAGGAATTTTCTCTTCTCTTTGCTACACATTGTGGTGACTGAAGTAGGTAGAGGGTACAGAAGACTTTGTGGGAATCTGTTGAGAGGAGGTTGCCGGGGTCCTAGATTAGGTCATGCTAAATGTGTGAAAGAGGGAAGAGAAACCTTGGCCATTTGGGCTCTTCTCTGCTGGGGAAAGAATGAAAATGGCTACCTGCCAGAACAATTTCCCTTCATGGTTCCCAAGGGAGATGTCCATAAGGAGGAAAAGGCAGGCAAATCCTACAGCACTTGTTATTCTAGGACTCCCCTCACACCAGAGTAGGCACCTGGTGAGAAGTGCTTGGCCAAGTGGAACTCACAAGAATCCTCCTAATGAGATGACGCTTTTTGTCCTATGAGAGTTGACCTAATTTCTGTTGTGAAGGTTTTGTGTATCTTCCAAGAGGTTAAACAGAATTATTGCCAGACCGAAGCAGGTCAAGACAGCCCTCTTGGCTATAGGCTTGTGTAATCAAACAATGCTACAGAAGATGAGCAAAGCCGAAGATCGTACACAGGAGACACACAAAAAAAGAATTTTTCACAGAACACTCAATTTCGACTCTTTCCCTCCCAATTTTCCTTCTTCATTTGAGAGCCTCCTAACCATGTCTTTATACTGGCTTTCTTGGCTTCATTGCCCAATCAGGTACAACTTTTCTACATATCTCCATCTGACTCCTGTTTTCCTTTTTCAAAACATTCATGCTAGCCCAGAACTCAATGTAGTAGCTAACTTCACCATTTCAAAGTTATCCATAGAATGTACATATACTTTACATACAAAGTGTTCTTAATTCATATCTTTTACATTTTAGATTGGGTACCTCTCTCTCCAATTTCCTTGTCCTTATCTGTGTGATATACTCAAAATATACCTTTGATTCTCCAAATTAAGACACATCTTATTTCTCATCCTGTTTCCTCTCCTTCAGATCATATTTTAAAAAGGAAATATCACTTCATTTTTCTAGGAACCCTGTCTAAAACAACCAAATAGACTGGTCTTGCACTCTTTGGTGCTTTTAGTCTTCCTTCTGGAGCTTCATTTTCCTACCTTCCTCCACATGAGGGTCATCTTTTGAAAACTCCTTTCATGACATAAAACATCCACGGGTATTAAGTACAAATAATCTTTAAAAAGTTAGGCTTTATTCTTATTTGTATTTTTCTTAACATCTAACATGATGCCTTCCACACTTATTAGTTACATAGTAAATATTGATCCATTTAATCAATACTCAAAGACCTCACTAAAAGTTCTGATACATATATAGAACACTTAAATATGAAACAAGATATTTTATGATGCATATTTTCAGAAATTTACAGGGATTGATATAAAGGAGAACCATTAATATAGACTCAATTGTCAGTGTTCTGTAGAAGAAATAGTTGATGACATGGTTTTTGAAGGTAATACTCTCCTCTTGCTAAAAGTAATATGTCAGTTAATACAAGCATGTTGCTATTTCACTTTACGAATGAATGCTCAGGCAGCACAGGAAAATTCACAGCGGCAGAGATTCAGGTGTCTTGAGACCAGCCAGGAAAATGGAGGAGGGGAGAAGCCAGCAGTAGACTGAGGTTCTAGGCACCACAGAGACAGAACCATGGGTGGAGCTCAAAGCTGTGCTACCACGTACACCAACTGCTGCCATCTCTGGACCTTGCTTATCTCCTCCGAGCGCCAATTTAATTTAACTGCATGGTGTCCAGGTCATTTGGCTGGAAGGAGACTGGGATTTGCTGATTCTTTCAACAGACAAGTAAGAGCTCAGAAGAAAACCACCCTAGTTTTTTTTTTTTTCTACAGCAGTCAATTAGAGACCAATCATTTGAGTCATGGAAACACATTTACCCCTTCTGAAATACTCCAAACATCTCACACTCTTGAGACTCTCGATATGTACAGTAGGGAAGTGAGCAAATGTTTAAACCTTGATTTCCTGTTAATGCAGACTGCCTAAGAAATAAAATGATTCCTAAGTATGATTTCTGTATATAAACTTCTTGTAGCTATTATTGAGCTTGCAATAGGTTCTTGAAACTTCTATTAAAATACCAATAGTATTTTTCAGAGCTTAAATTGAGCGGTGATTTTATTTCAGGCTGATCCTATAAACCACTTTTCTTCGAAGATTCTCTTGTTGTTGCTAAAAATGAAAGCCATTCAAACGAGCTGTGATTGAAACAGTGAGAACGAAGGGGAAAAATCAATACTGCATTTTCCAGGGCACTATCTCTGCTTTGAAAAGAGACCATTAATAATGTGCTTACAAGGACAGGCGGTCCGTCGCTCAAAGTGCATCCAGGGGTGAACTGAACAGATGGATTTCTGGGAAGCTGAGAGAGAGAGAGAGAGAGAGAGAGAGGGAGGGAGGGAGGGAGAGAGAGAGAGAGAGAGGGAGAGAGACAGAGACAGAGAGACAGAGACAGAGAGACAGCGAGAGACAGAGACAGAGACAGAGACAGAGGGAGGGAGGGAGAGAGAGACGGGAAGCGGGGAGGGAATGTTGAGAAGTCAAAGTGCTCTGGTGGATTCTGTACCACACTCTTGGGCTCTCAGGGTCTGGAGCTAAATGGATCTCTGTAACCTGACGAGCACTTGCTCCTAGACCTCATCTCAGAGGAGAACAGCTGTGATGTGGGAGTGAAGAGGGAGCGAAACCATTGAGCTTCGTGACTCATGGACTTCTGCTTTCCAATATATTCTATTAACATCAAACTCATCAGCAAAGCCCATTCCTTCCACATGAGTGACTGACCCCTCCCCCATTTATCCTCCTTTCTCTCCAGTTTTCTCACCCTGCTTCAAGCTACTTTACTAGAGACAAGACAGGAGTTTTGTGTAGAGAGAGAGAGAGAGAAAAAAAAACTCTATGGCTGCATTCTAAATCTAAGAGGCTTAGGATAAAATGTATTTTAAACTACTAATTGAGATTCCCCCTTAAAGAGAAGGAATTTGGTAAGAATTATTTTAAAATTTCTGGCTTATAAAGGAGCAAGAAAGATTCCAGTACAAGAAAGAAGATGCCAAAGCAGAATGGTAAAAAGAAGATCCTGAGAAAGTAGAGCAGAATCAAAGCTAAGAGAAAGAGAGATGAACAAAACACCAAAAAAGAAGAATTATCAGTATAAATTCATTGTCATGGGAGGTATATCACAGGTCCTGGGCAAAGACAACATAATATTCCATACTCTAGAAAAGGAGAGAATTGAAAGTTGCTAATGCCTAAGCCCATGTAACAAGGCCAGAAAGAAGACTTAGGCTATGGCCACAGTCATTTCCTTCTGAGACAGAGGAATACTTCCGGTATGGTGAGCACACTGTCTTCAGCAACAGCAAACTAGCCCCTAGAGTCTTCCTGAATCTACGAAGCCCTCCGGTGCTCCTGTGTGCTGGCTGTTAGGAATGCAAGAAACTGAAAACAGTAGCCTTTATTCTTGTCAGTTAATTTTTGTTAATTCTTCAGCAGAGCGTCTGAAGTGAAATATCCCTCCCATTCACAACTCAGTCAGCTTGACGAAGTCGCTCAACTCACATCACACTTGGTGTGCTAAGCCTTAGCTATTTTGGCAATAAAATGGGTGTAAAATCAGTGTCCATTTCGTACTATTGTCACGAGGAGTGAGTGAATTCGCACAGTTTCTACTTTCAGTCTCCCACCAGGAGTTTAATAGCTGTGCTCCTGATAGCCTCTTCTCTGCCCCTGGGGAATCACCTTTTCTCACGGTATTGCCCACTCCAGTCCATGGTAATTCCCGTCTTCCAATTGTTCAAAAGAAATGAGGCAACAACACTAAAAGAAATAAAACTGGTGCTGAGCCTCTACTTTTGAAATAGATCTACCTATCCAAGCCACTGCCATGTCTCACCAGGGTTTCTACCGTTCCCTCACTACTGCGTTTCCACTCATGGCCACATGTTTTGGGGCCTGAGCACAACAGCCAAAATTATCCTCTTCAGCGGTGTTAAATCATGGCGCTCTGCTCACGCGCCAGGGGCTCGGCACGTGTAACGCACAGAGAGGCACGGTCCCTTGTTAGGTCACCAGCTTCGCTTGCCTCTCCTTGGTTTCCCTGTCCTTTCTTGTCCAGCGTATTTGTCTTTGCTCTCCACCGAGTCAGCTGGCACCGCTGATTGTGTCACGGTCTCCTCAGACAGTGTTCTCTTCTCTTCATGGCTAAACTACCTCAACAACTTCAGCGTTTATTCAAAAGTTACTCTCTAGGTGAAACTTTTCCCGTCTACTCATTCCAAATATGAAGCCTATCCCACCTGTTTTTAAAGGATATAATTCTGACTCTTGATTAATCTTTATCATTGCTTACTGGTACAGCACGTTATTTAACTTAATGTATTTTATGCTTACAATAGTGATGGGAGATAATGTAGTTCTCTATCACTACCATGTTCCCAGTAACAGGAAGGATGCCAGCCAATAAGAACTGATTACAGGTGTGGTGGTTCACGCCCATAATCCCAGCACTCCGGAGGCAGAGGCAGGGGCATTGCTGAATTTGAGGCTTGCCTGGGCTCCATAGTGAGCTCAGAGCCAGCCTGAACTACAAAGCGAGACCCTGTCTCAAAAAAAAAAAAAAAAAGGAACTTCTCAGTGAATATTCACTGAATGAATATATGTGTATATAAACAATATGGCTTCTTAGACTTTATGAATAAGACTTCATGTATTATTTTACTAAAATACATTTCTTCGGTAGTTACTAGTTATTTCTATTTAAATAATCTGGAAACACTAAGCTAAGTAGCTATAATTCCTTACTTTTATATTGATTGATGAATATCTCTGTACTTTTTATGAATGTACAAATCTAACAAATGAAGTGACAGTATGTGACAGTCCAGTTTCTTTGTAACCTGTCTGGGTTAAGAGACTCTTGGGAAAGTGATTAGATCGTGCGAATGCTACGCTCCTCGAGGGATTAATCCACTCAGGTTCACAACTGAGTGTCCTGCTCGGAGTGGAGCCCACCTGGTGCTGGGCCACTGAGGGCAGGTCTTGGAGAGTGCATCTCTCACTGGCTTCTTGCTCTGTGCTCTCCTCCCTGGCCAATATGGACCATGCTGCTTTGCTCGATCAGGCCTTTCTACCATAATGTTTCTGCCTCGGATCCAGCTGACTGTGGATTGAACCTTTGGCACCATCTCTTTAATTGATTTTTCTTCTTTATGTGAGTCAGGTATTTTCATCACAGTAATAAAAAAGCTGATCAACATGCAGTATTTGTTTTTCTCAGACTCTGTGATCATGAGCATCTTCATGAGTAAGGCTTCTCACAGGGTTTGAGACACACCGGTCATAAACTCTGAAATGCTGGTCTAGCCTATGTAGAACTTTGAAGCTCTATATAATGAATGGTCGTTAAGGTGGATATTCATCTTCTATTTGTTGCTTAAAAAGTGAAAGGGCTTGGGAGAAACATACAATTGACTATATAAAAGAGATTCTGGTTCATTATGAAAGAGATAAAAATAAACCTATGGGAAGGGATGGAGGGCAAGTTAGAAAGGCTAAAAGTGAGTTTGGTTGAAAGCCAAGTCATTTTATTTTTGAGATATCAGCAAATGTGAATTTTGAACTGGAAGCAGAATACACTGAGCTAAAACTCCACAAAGGGCACATAGAGAGGAAAGCAGGAAAGGCCCCAAAGAACAAGCAAAATATCCCAGGTGAGCAGATCAACTGCAAATAAAATTACAAAGAAGATAATTTAGGCTCCAGTATTTCCATAAATGTGGGCCGAGTGTGGGTATTACTGTGACTGAAAGTGATTAATAAGAAAAGTCAGTGTCTTGAATGAGATTAAATTAGGTTAGGTGGTATTTGTGCATGGACCCAAAATGCTGAAAAGAAACAAATGTAACAGAAATTGTGGAGAAGAACCAAGAACGTAAACAGGTCAATACAAATGCAACAGCCTGAGCTTTATCTTACAAGAGAGAATTGGTACAGTAGAAAAAAGAAACTATAAAAGACTTCACTGGTGGAAGTGGACAGTTGTCCCCTCCGACTGTGGGTCATGAGCTCCGCAAAGTCCATTCACAGCGGAGGACGCGGCTGTACCACATGGCCCCATGTTCAGCAGTGACTGGCACTGGGGGACACACATATCTGGACGACCCTGTTGGAAGCGACTGCTGAAAGAAAAATCTGCGAAGCTCTGGACTTGCTTTCCTGACAACCTCAGTTCTCAAGAGAGCTCAAAAGGCAAGGAGGAGAAGTGCTGCTCTGAAATTAATTATAACTCACAAGAAAGAGCTGCTGGGCGAAGCACAAGTGACAGGCACCGAGGGAGACAGCGACCGCGTCATCTCGGAGCTCATAGTCACCTCGGAAGGGAGGCTGAGTGTAAGATCCCTAAACCACAAGTTCCGGTCAAAGAAACTCTGAAGTATTTCTGAAAGTGTGGTCTCTAAAGAAAAAATACAAAAAAAAAAAAGATTACAAATATAAGTATGAAATGAGAACAACTTAATTTAAATTTGATTTAATAATTGGTATATTGTGTATATACACTTTATGTGCTATAATATAATTATATTTATGCTATGTTATCATAAATACAGTATTTAATGGATTAAGTTATGTTCAAATTGGCTCATTAAATAACACTGAGGTAGGTAATATGTGTTGCCATTTACAAATGAAGTAATTGGTTCTCACCAAATTTAAGGGATTCAGTCAAGTTCACTGAGGGGAAAATTGATTTCGATGACTATATCTCCTTCTCTTCAAAGCGCTCCTCGCTTTCTACAAACAGTATCGCCTCTTAGAGACTATTTTATGATCAACTGGAGATACATTAGAAATAAAATCAACATATACAAAAGGCACTAAAAGATGGTATAAATAATAGTAAATTGTCATAAGGACAAAAACCTAGAGTGAATTTGAGCCGATGCCAGGGATAATTAAGAAAATACAGCATCCTTAAATTTCTAAGTAGAAGAGAGAAAGGGCACACGAAGAGGCAAGTCTTCTCAAGAACAGACGGTGTCACATAACACACACCCGTCATTCAGTTTCACCTGCTCTGTCCTCAATTCAGGAAAAGGCTCTTGTAATTGAGTAAGAAAAAATAAATAAGATTATTATTGACTGTTAAATCCAGGAGAAAATTAGATATTATTTAATATTTTATGTGAACTCAAGTTTTGACACCATACGATTAAATCTGAATACTAAAATAATTTTAAGTTGTAATGTTTTCATTTTTTAAAAATTGATTTTAGGGCCTGGAGATTTAGCTCAGCAGTTCCAGCGCCTGCCTCACAAGCGCAAGGCCCTAACCTGAGCTCGATCCCGGTAACCACGTACAATACTGGGCGTGGAGACTCATGCCCACCAGCCATCAATACCACATACCGCAGTGCAGGGCGTGATGGCTCACGCCTGTAATCCCAGCACTCGGGAGGCAGAGGCAGGAGGATTGCTGAGCTCCAGGCTTGCCTGGGCTACATAGTGAGCTGAGGGCCAGTCTGAACTACAAAGAGAGACCCTGTCTCAAAAAAAAAAATTGATTTTAGTAGTACATTATAAAACCATGATGGAAGTTTCTTAAATAATAGTGGGAGAATAGAATTTATAATAGGAAACTGCAATTAGACCAAAACAAATGTCTATCTGTATCCCTCTATATTTATATCTATATCTGAAAATATATGGAGAACAAAATAATGTACAAAATCAAACCAGAAACACAAGGATAAAGGAAATTAAGTTCAACATGGGATGCTTTCTGAACCAATAAAATAGTTAAGAAAGGGTGCTCGTTATTGGGGGTCTGCTTAGATTCTCTGAAGCTGTGATTATTTCACATTTCCTTTAATTAATAATGAATATAACATAGTAGTTTTTACAATGATGAACATAAACAAGGAAGTGTTCTAATTTGATTCTTATTTTCTAGGTATTTAACATGAAAAAATTAATTTATTTCTTAGAACCTAACATGGATTATGTTCTCTGGTCAAGGCCCTCAAGGGTGAGCAACAGGGTCATATTTACAGTAATAGTGAAACTTCAAGTTGTTCAAATCATACCTTTGACATTTATCAAATGACTTTTTAAGATACTTGACAGGTAGCTTGCATCTGGGTAAATAGGCTTTTAAAAGTATTTTTACATTTATCAAAATATAAATCACATAGTGGAAAGTTCCCAAAGTATAAAGATGGAGATCAATTTTCAGAATTAAATATATTCTGTGACAAAACTGTCAGATCATGAAATGTGTTATCAGAGCCCATGATCTGAGTGTCCTTATGCCCTCTCCTGGTGACTGCCTTCCCCAGAAGAATAAAAGCCTGAGGTTTAACAGCACAAACTAATGTTTCCTGATTTTGAAATCAATATTAGTAGAATAAGACAAACATACACTTATGCTTTTGACTTCTTTCCTCACTATTATGCGAGAAGATTCAGACATGGACCTCCTCCTGGCAATAATGTGTATGTTCTCAGGTACAGAGTATTCCTTTATTTGAATATATAGCAACTTGTGTAGCTATTAGTCTATATATTAGAATATATTAACTCTTTCTAGTTAAAGGCTATTGTGAATTTCCTGGTGTACAGATGTACAAAACAGCTACTAATGGGCCCAGAGATTTAGCTCAGTGGTTCCGGCGTCTGCCTCACAAGCTCAAGGTCCTGAGTTCGATTTCCGATTACCACACACAATGTTGGGCGTGGTTACTCACGCCCACCAGCAATCAATACCACATACCACAGTGCCGGGTGTGGTGGCTCACGCCTGTAATCTCAGCACTCGGGAGGCAGAGACAGGAGGATTGCTGAGTTCGAGGCTTGCCTAGGCTACATAGTGAGCTCAGAGCCAGCCTGAACTACAAAGTGAGACCCTGTCTCAAAAACAAAAACAAAAGCAAAAACAAAAAAACACAACTATTAACGTTCACACAAAATAAAATATATAACCTGAATTGTCTTCCATTATAATGAATTTATAGTTTAAAATTTCTAAAAAATAACAAAAACATGTTGCAGGTAAAATTCTCTCGACTGCTTAAATTCATGAGGAAACCCTTAGGGAAAACAGGATAAATATTTGTATAGTCTCAGAGTATCCCATTCAAAATATTTTATTAATTACCATGTTTGCTTTAACATATGTTCAAATATTCTTCTGTAGAAGAATATTTGTGACTTTCTCCTAATACACTTGTAGGAGAAAATGTTAACTTAATAGTGAAACCTGGCAGATTTTACCTTAATGACCAAGGTTAACATGAGTAATCATACAAATCAGTGCTACCTGCCTACTGATACGAAGTGCCAAGAAGAACACAACAAAAATGCTACCCTAAAATCTATAAACTAAACTAAAATAAGATAGCAACAGACAAACTAATATTAAAGGACATTCTACATAATTCTTCACAATTACCTAGGGGCATGATGATCAGGGACATAGAAACTGTTACACACCAAAGAACTCATTACCAAGGCAGTACTACCCTTGATTCCATCCTAAAACTATAGGAGCACAATTTAGGGAAAATGAATACGATCAAAGTAGAGTCTATAGTTTACCCAAGGCTCTTTACCCAATGTTAACTCTAGTTTTCATTGAACGTGCTATGGTCCCTGAAGATGCTGATGTTAGCCCAAGCAGAATAGAGCACATAGGGAGTGCACTGCTGTCTTGACAACTCCAGAAACATGTGTTCAAAAACAACAAAGAAGTTTTAAAAAGAGGAAAAGTGATTGTAAATGATCTTAGAGAGAAAAAGTTCATTTGCAAGCTAGTGCTCAGAGACCAGAAATTTGACTATCTGTGGTTGAATGATTTTTTTTTGGAATTATTTTAGAAGCATTTTTGGCAGGACTGCTTTAAAGCTAGAAGGGGGATGGTCAAATACTTCCTATCCCTCCAGTAATCTTTGCTTGAGCATGAAGTGGGAGAGGGAAGTAAAGGGACCATCAGTAATGATGCTACATTTTGAGGCAGAATAAAGAGAATATATGCCTTATGGTCTTTGATTTTTTTCCCACGAATATCTACTTGCAAATAAATTAAACTTCATAAGAGCACATATTTATGAATCAATAAACCAAATGAATGAGTTTTTGTTCATTTAAACTTTTCCCTCCTTAGTAGCAACAACTGCTAGGATCAGTTCATAAACTCCATCCTGCTCAACCCCTTTTTTGTCTTGAATTCCCTTATGCAGGCAACCACTGAAGTCTATGAATTATACTCCTGGAACAGTCCCTTCTTCAACTTTCTTCTACTGCTATGAGCACACTGAAAGGCCCATCACCTCCAGTTAGTGGCTCATTACTAGTTTTATCTCACCATCATGCCCACCTATATTAGTGAGTGTTTCCATCATTGAGAAGCAATAACTGGCACCCAAGGTTTAAAAGAGGAGAAGTTTAATATGGCTCATAGTTTTGAGAGTTGCCATCCATGGTCAGCTAGTTCTGAGACAGAAACATCATGGAAGAAGATGGGAAAGGGAAAGAGGCTTCCTGCAAAATGTTTGGGAAGTAGAATAGGGAACAGCACCAGATAGGAAGAAATAAGAACTCAGAGAGAGTATCCAAGGTCCTGGGTCTATGAGACACTCAGACATAACACAAATATGGTTCAGCAGTCCCTGGGCAGCTCCCTACTCAGTCTAGACACAATCAAACTTAATTTTCACACACTTCAATTCTGCCACCGAGCAAGTGCTGTAGGATCTCTACACCCTAGGTGAATGTGAACTGCCTTGATAAGGATGGTCTTGCCCTCTCTAGCACCATGTTATATTACTTCTGTACCAGATGCTGAATCCACCAATTTTCCAGCATCCCTGAACCTTCAAATATGCAATAATGCTGTCATCTTTGTGCTTTATACCTGGGTTATTACTAATATGCAATGTTTTTAGCCCATTTGGTGTATCTTTCAGATATGTTTACAAATAATTGGTCTTTGGTTTAAACCTTTACCTTTTCTCTCTCAAAACCCACCATTAGCCCGCAGCTAACTCGTAAGCAAGCTAATTCCTAATCTAGTTCCTGGGAATTTTCCTATTTGTGCAACAATAATTGAGCTCTTTCTTCATGTTCACAATTATTTTGTCCCTCATGATACTTAATGAACCTTCTTATCCACTATATTTTCATTTTGTAGACATTTCATTTCAGGTGACAAAATCTTAAGGAAGAAAATTGTGGTCTGTTACTCATCACTGCATCTATAAAGTGACCATGTGATATCTTACATGTATGAGTTGCTCTGTAAATAAGCATTGAATTTAAATAGCTTTGAGTGATTACCAAAGGGTAACCGGGTGTCATATTTTTGGCACCATTTCTTAAGCTATAATAAGGACTTCTTCAGAGTACACATAAAAGGAGAGAGTTTAATCACCCCAGGAATCTTTAACTTGATAATGAAGATGATACATTAATTTTTAAGGAAAATTAAAGAAGATGGGATGAAATGTAAAATGAAATCATCATCAGAACCTTCCCAAGCAACAATATTCTTGACACCAAATCGTAACATTATGGAGCTCAGTTGTTTACTTGTTCCTGGGGCAGCTTCTTGTTTTATGCACGGAATAGCATTTCCCTAAATAAAACTGCATGACACAAAATGCCTTTATGATTTCTAACATTCATTTCCACTGAAGTTTCTGTTCGGTCGCAGCCATAACTATGACAGAAGGGGTGTGAGGAGAGCCCGCTGCAGTAATGAGTGTGTCTTCATACATCAAACCGAGGGATTATAGGAGAAGCATCTACATAGAGCAGGAAACTGACTGGAGGGGGACTCTCACCAGGCTGGCTTTAAAACAGGATGGGAAATGATCAGAGGGACCATTTAGAGGCTTTCAAAGATAGAGAAACGGTAGGTCACTTTCTATGTATAAAAGCAGGAGATCGAATGTTTTCATCTTTTCTGTAACTGCTGCCAACAGGTACTGTAAGCATCACCTTGAATTAGCAGTGAGCTTATGAACCCCATGAAAGTGAATCTATTCTGGAGGCAGACAAAAGACCATAGTCTGTGCTACACATAGAAGTTTCAAAGCTCAAGAGCAGAACACAGAGTTGGAGGGAGGACACGGGAATGGGAAAAAAATAAGGATGAAGATATATCATGTCCAGGTACAAATTCTCAGTGATGACCATGATCATAAATTGTACCTACAATGTACCAATAAACTCAATTTAAAAAAAAAGAAATGATCTTTCTAAGACTCCTGAAGGGAATTCCACAATCCCCTCTTTTTAACACATATTCAAAATGGTTTAATAATAAAAAATTGAATTTCTATTATGCTTTCAGATTAGTCCTCGATCCTTCTATCCTTCTTTTGTCTTGCTAATTCTTTAGCTACTTTTCATGTTTCCTGCACTACTATATTTACTTTGAGCCTTCAGTTTTGACTTCATCACACACAGTGAGGTAACTCTTATGTTCTAAAGTCTCTGTGGGGCCAAATTCTTGGCTTAAAAATTCTTTTTGTTTTTGATTTAAAGATTCTTAACACTTTCCCTTTTGCTAAGGTCCGAGGCTGTGTCTCTTTCTGAAGGCATATTAAAACTAAGCTTTTGAATATCTTCCTCTTCTTTATCTGTCTACAGCTACTCAAAAACATTTTAGGTTCCAGAAATACTCATCAACCACTAGCACTTTCCTCTTTCCTTAACACCAAACAGAACTCTGTTGCTCCTTCTGTTCCTGCTGTAATCTAAGCTTAGAAAGGCAGAGAGAAAGAACAAATTCAAAGTTGGGGCTCTTTTATCCCACAATTGAGCCAATGTCCTGAAATCTAAAGAGCTATGAGAATTTGCCTCTGACTACCACCCTGACCCTATGGACCTGGATTTTGGCCTCCTATGTCATTGCCTTCTGTTCCCTCTGCTTGGAAGGCTTTTCCTCCTCCTACATCACAGTAATGCATTCTCCAGCGTTTTCATCGTCTGCTTAATTAAGGCTTAGGACAGAGACCTTTGCTGACACCTCTCTTTTCCCATCATAGAATATATTTATATTAGTTATTGTCTCCCAGCCCCAATGGGAGACAATGTGCAGCGAATGACATTCTGTTCACACTGCTATGTATATGATGCCAAGTTTTAGCTCGTGTATGTGCTCAATAAATTTTTTGAAATGCAAAACTACCTTTACTTTTCCCTTTCTTAATACTTACCTTGCCGGGCGTGGTGGCTCACACCTGTAATCCCAGCACTCGGGAGGCAGAGGCAGGAGGATTGCTGAGTTCTAGGCTTGCTTGGGCTCCATAGTGAGCTCAGGGCCAGCCTGAACTACAAAGTGAGACCCTGTCTCAAAAACAACAACAACAACAACAACAAAACCTTAATACTTACCTTGTTAACCTTTATTTACGGCTCCAAAACATGGTCTATGTACTACTTTCCTTGTTAAGTTTCCTCTACTTAATAGAGGAAATTAAAATTCTCCCACTGCATTTCCCCCTTCAATTGTGTGTGTTGTGTGAGTGTTACATTCAATTTATTGTTTACCTTTGACCATTTGCTATAAACCTGAAAGTCTTATTGCCATGAAAGATTGTTTTATTTACTTCTCTTTTGCAATATGCAAGGCATTCAGGGTCTATTTTGTTGATTGAATACAAGAATTCATGGATATAGTTAAACAGGAAACAATTACTGTCTGAAATAATTACTTGATTTGCTAAACTCATAGTAATGACCTCTTCTTCCTTTTCTGTGAATTAAGTAAGATCATAAGTGGGAGCAAAGGAATAGGGACAGAACTGTCTTGGCAGAAGCTGTAGTCAGTACCAGCAAATGACCAATATCTTAGTACTTCTGAGGCAAACCAAGGAAGTTGCTCACGTGGAAAAGTGAAAGTGGGTCTCCACCAAGGCCCTTTGTCAGGGGTAATTTTTACAACAAAATCACAGTGTAGGTAAAATGTGGTTCAAACTACACTAAACCAGTAAGATTATGGTTTAGACAACTAAGTTAGTTAGAAATAATGTAGGAAGTCAGACTAGGCAGAGGATGGAAATGCACAGAAGGTATGGCTAGAAACTCAGTTGAAGAAGATTAAATACACAAGGTGCAGATTTGAACAGTTCCCTAAGGGATAACAGAAGTTTAAGATGGTTAGCACCACACTTGCAGGCTTTCCTGTATAGATGGATAATCATCTTATTGGGGGAGGGTCGTCCTCCACCCACTAAGACTAAGATTAAGACCAAAACTACAGAGCATCAACCAAGGATAATGATGTCATCCATAGTCCTTGTTACTATTGGGTCAATATTACCTAACTGACTACACTTGTAAACTTATTGGTTGATAATATTTTTTAACCACGTTAAGCCCACCCTTCATCACTTTGCTCTATAAATCTTCCTTTGAGAAGTGGGCTTCTTGGGAACCCATTTGGAAATCCACCTATCTCCCAGGAGCTACTCTTATTCCCCATTCCTAATATCCAAAACATTTTTCTACTCTTAACCTCCCTTGATCCTTAGAATTCATTGCTCAACTTTGGAGAACATGAACTAGGTTCATTTGACATTTAGCATGATGGAAGTTACATTCGCCCTCCCCAAATCAACTAAAAGTATAGCTGCTTAGCTAATATTGATACAACAGGGTAGTGGGGAACATAGTGAAGGTACTAGGACTAGGATCATTAACCTTGGCTTAACTGTGCCATCTAAAACAGGAACAGTTGGGGAAGAGATGGATCCAGGTGTTCTAGTCCCTCATCCAGGTGTCTGTGGATTGAAGATAACCAGTTGGGACTCAGGATCTCTAGTACAGTTCCTTAACATAGTGTTCAGAGTAAATTTGGATCTTAGGAGGAACTGACAGAGCTTCCTCTAAGACTGGCTCAGTGACAGGCCTATGAGGCCCCTTCCTAGACTAGACTAACAGACAGTTTCTGATTTGGATTGTGTCATTCATATGAGTGGAAAGTATAATTATTCAGATAGGAAAAAAAAATGCAAAAACTCCCAGGAAGTTTGTACAGGACCTCTGCTCTGCGACAAGAGAGTTCCTGATTTTCCCAAGAGAATGAACATAGGAGGAATTGTCACTTGTTGTTCCTCACAGTCCCATCAATTACCAGCCTATAAATTTAAGAAGTTCCAGGCCAGAGATTTAGCTCAGTGGTTCTGGTGCATGCTTAGCAAACTCGGGGTCCCTGGTTTGATCCTGGTAACCACATACAACAATACCAGGTGTGGTGACTCACACCCACCACCACTCAGTATCATATACCATAATGCTGGGCATGGTGGCTCACGCCTGTCATTCAAGCACACAGGAGGCAGAGGCAGGAGGATTGCTGAGTTCCAGGCTTTCCTGGGCTACATAGTGAGTTCAGAGTCAGCCTGAACTACAAAGCAAGATCCTGTCCTACTTTTGTCTAACCCAATGCTTTTTACTGTCTTTTTGTTAGAATTGAAGAAACTTAAAAAAAAACATAAATAAACCTATATGGTACTAAGTACTCTGTCTTCATTTATGTGCCATCTTGACATCCTTGACATCAGCTGGTATCATGTTTTCCATTGTTCAAGCAACTCAAAGACAACCAAGAAGTGGTCAGCCCACCCACTGAAGGTGACTGTCATGAACTTGACACCAGGAACAGAGTCAACTTATGATACAGGATTTTTCCATTTCTCAATGTGAGCATGATGTCACCAAGTAGAGAGACCAATGTTAATATCTGGGAAACCATGAAAAGTAATGGCATATGGCTAGAGATCTTTACTTGAAAAACACATACACTTTTTCACAAACAAGCAAACAGGCCCACAAACAACAAAAGCCCAAACTGAAAATCTACATAATTTGTTTGCCACTTTGGCCTATAGAGAGGATATTTACAGGGGCAAAGAAATGATTGATAAGGAATTTTTAACAAGCCTGTTTGCTTTAGGAAATAATGGAGAATGGTTTGGGTTAAAAAAAAAAAAAAAGCCTTGCATGTTGTTATTGCAAAGCCTGTATATATACATAAGAAAGTAACATGTGTCAAAATATCTAGGTTATGATCAGGTAGGGGAGGACAACAGTGGGAGAGGGTTTCTAAGCAAACCTCTCAAGTTAATTTGAATGTAATATACTGTTATGCTTCATCCTTGATAAAATAAATGCTAATTTTG
>PVIC010029219.1:0-22710 GCA_004025085.1 Thryonomys swinderianus
ATAAATCATGAGTTTCTAAGCCAGCCAGAAATTCAAATGCTTTCACTTATGTCCAGACCAGCTCCTCTAGATTTCTATCATGCCACTCTCCTCTTAGCCATCCACATTAAGTTTGAAATCAGATAGTTTTCCTTTCCTGAAATGTTTCCCTTCTTGTCCAACCTTTCTTCTTTGGATGTTACACTTAGCAAATTCAGTTCCTTCTTGGTCAATTACAGATACTGGCTTTCTGCACGATGGAACTCTGAGTCCCTTAGCAAAGGGCAGGTCTCCCAGTCCTTGAGCACATTCTCCACCTCCCGGGTAAGCACCTCCCCAGCACACCTGACTCTTAGGGACTGTGCTGTTCTCTTTCAGCAGTTAAAACTGCCAGTGCTTTGAGCCCGCAAGACAAGAGCAAAATAAATAACAAATGGCAATAA
Organism: Thryonomys swinderianus; assembly: GCA_004025085.1. NCBI lineage: Eukaryota > Metazoa > Chordata > Mammalia > Rodentia > Thryonomyidae > Thryonomys > Thryonomys swinderianus. The sequence continues at coordinate 423 of PVIC010029219.1, forward strand.
ATAAGACTTAAAATGCATGGAAGGACACTGAATCGTGGGCTTTCCAGGTTGATTCCTTACTTGCACAGTGCCTCAATTGGGGACCCAATCTGCTTATTTCATAGTAGTAACCCCATTTTGTGGAGAAACATACAAACTGCCTTATATTATGCACAACTTCACACAACCAAGTCGAGCATCCTCAGACTAACATCAGTCAATTCTTTAAAAAGAAGCTAGCAGAGAAGGATTACATCAGCGTGGCATTAAACGTGCGCTTTAATCTCTCAGAAGCACAGGTTTATGATCATTTCTTAAAGATTGGAAAAAGTTTTAAATCACTTATCTTTAATAAAATAACATAAAGTTATGTTCATGGTACCAGTCAGTAGATACATAACTCAGAAATCCTAATTAACTAGATGTTTATTCATGTGAGTCTGTCATTTGCAGCCCTAATTTTTCCTAAACTATACCCTTGGATTTTAAAAAAATGTCTCCACTGTAAAATGTGGAACTCATATTGTCTCAAGAACCTGACAGAAGTTCAGATGTGCTGGCAAGCTTGATACAACCCAGATCAAATGAACACAAACACTTTTCTGAGCTGCTCCTTCCAGGAAGAAATGTGGCCTTAGGAATGATGTCTCCATCCAAGCACATTCCGTTTTAATGTTTCAGGGTGCCATGAATCTTTCTAGAAATCATTTTAAAACTAAAGACTATCTCGCAGTTTAATCATTTAGCTAACTTTTCCGCCTTGACCCATCTTTAACACTGCAGCTCTTTTGTTTCCTCCAAGAGATGTTTGGATAAGTATAGGAAATTCAGGGTTAGGCTCTGACCTTTCCTTACAGACACAATTAGAGCTGGTCTTTTTAACTACAGTGACTCAGTAAAGCCGACCCGCTGTAAAGAAGGGCAGAGAAGAAAGGTCAAACGCTAATGGAAAAAAGGTGCTAAGTGGCCTTTGAAAATCCTAAAGTACACATTGCCCTTTATTCCACTTATTCATTCATTGTTGAATGTCTTTCATAGAGTAATATAATAAGTTTACAGCATTTGCTACATTAGCGCCGGTGAGTAAATAAAGCTCAAATCATGGATCAAGTGTTGCTATCCTGTGACCCCAGGAAGGCTTTTGTATTCTCATCTCTTAGAAATATATGGAGATTCTGGTTACGTGCAGTGTTTTTTTTTTCTTTCTGTAGCAATTTCTTAGCCTCATCAACTTCTCAAAGAGTTCTGCATCCCCTAGAAATTTCCAAAATTACTGACACAGAAGAGTATAGGTTAAAACTCAGATCAATACATTAATTTATGTTCAAATGACTTTAAAATGTATACATATATGTCACTTTAAAACACAAATACTCAAATCAGGAAACAAGAGCATACTCAAATCAGGAAACAAGAGCATAACTGCTAGCCCATGAGCATAAGGTTTTTGATCAGATAACAAGTTTCTTCACAGAAATGCATTTCTTTTTAGCTTGAAACTGAGGACTAACGGGAAACGAGAGAAATTTCATGATGTAGAAGTCTGTGCATCGAGATGGAGACCAGAGGTAGAAAATATCCTCAGTGTAGTGAAAGCAGAGGAAACCGAGTGGCACAGTTGAGGAGCAGCATGGTAAGGGGCTTGAGTGCACAGGTTCTGGAGCCCAAAATTCAGAAATGGAATCTGGGCCTACCACTTGCAAATCAATGGCCTTGCTTCACTGTGTACCCCACCGGGCTGCCCAACACCAGGGAAGCACATGGTAACTGTGTAATGTCCAAGAAGTTACCTGGTGGTAGCAATAACCATGACAGAAGTTCTCTCCTGAAATAAACACTACACAGACGACACAACCTGCAGCCCTGGCTGTTCACCTTCTCTCTCCTCATCGTGAACAGTCTTCACACCTGTGTGTCTGCTCATCTCACCTGCCCTGCACTAACTCTCCTCTCCCTTTCAATGCTTCTCACACTATACACTGCTTGAGGCAGAGCTATTAGTAGTAGAGAAAATGAAGCCACACACCCCAATCAAGTTCATACAGTACTTCACAGACCCTGTGACACTCCCAATTCCAAAAGGGGTATAAATATTTGAAAAACTTATCACAACAACCTTCTAAGATACCATATTTTAATGACTGCTAATTAATGTTCCTAAAGTTCAACATCTACATTTTACTGAATCTCAACCTTCCATCTCACCTTTTATAAAAATTGTGAAAATAATTGTAGTTATCCAAAGGATCTTCAAGCTTTCTTTTTTCCCCAACAACCATATTTTGGACATGAAGAAACAAAGGTATAGACTACACATTTTAATTTTACTCAGTCACACATTTATTATGCTAGTAGTCAGGCTGATCAAGATCCACACGACTCAATTCAAGGTTTCTAAAGCCTCCCTGGGGCTTTGCATGTGTGTAGAGCAAAATGTCAAGAGCTGAGATTAATATGGTTGATCTACGTTTGTTTGATCTCTAAGAAGGAAAATGAATGTCCTGATGTCCTCTGAAGATTATGTTATTAAAATGGCCAATCTTATGTCTTAGAAATGATTTGTAAACCTGCTGCACATGTTAGTTAATATAAGCAACACAGCACATAAAAGAGTATGCTCATTACAATTTCAAGGAAAAGAGAGGCATCAGTCAACGTTAAGTTGGCAGAATGAACTTCAAAGTAACATGCACTTCCTACAGCCTTGTAGGTAGAGATTAATTAAAATGTGATGAATGGTTTCAGAAGGAATACTCATTGTGTTTTCCAAAGCCAGGTGGAATAGTGACAAGGTCACCCTCCCTCTCCCCTTAGCATGTCCTTATATGGAGAATGGTGCACTAGATCAGCAGTGTCCCATGTAAGAGGAAAATCCATGTACTGAAGATCATGAAGAAGACTTTGACTTTTCATTTCTACTCCCAGTACTTTTATACCACAAATATGGATTGTTTCTGAAATTGCTTTGAGTCATGCTTTTCATATTTGTTCATGATACTCAGTGAGCAAATATTGTGATAAAAACACAAATTTTAAAATAGTTTAAAATGCATCATTTAATTTTGATTGGTTTATTTACTTTTTTAAAAGCCAGAATAAAATATCTTCAGCTGCTAGCACAGCATTATTATATTTCTATTGAAATCAGTAGAAATTGTTTACTTGGCCCTATTTTAAAATCTATCTGAGATATAGAGCATTAAACCCAAATCTTCATCATGGCATTGGCCATAAATTCTCTGGAGACAGTGAAGCATTATAAAGAAAAATGGAAGAATGAAAAAAGAAAAGTGATTGGAACATCAAACAGGAAAATATCATTGTTTCCACAGATGTAAATAAATCTTTTACATGATTACTAAAATGGTGTGCATATCTCCCAAACTGTCTGTCTCTTTTAAAGTATAGTCCTTGCAACATGCCATATAAATTACATGATAATATACTCAAATTCTTAAGTGGAGCTGTTTTTACTATAATAACGTGTTATTATTTTGCAAAGCTTCTTTGCATTCCTTCCCATTCAGTTAGAATAAAAGTAAAAAAAAAAAATAAAAGTAGGAGAAACAATTTCTATCTTCAAGCCAACTATAAATAAAAATAGCATACTCTACTTCTATGAATTTCTTAAAATTTGGATTAAAATATTTAAAGACTGATTAACATATTCCTTCTTTTACGAAGTTAGCTTAGGTGATCTACACACAAACCCTCAGCCTTCTCTACTGCAATCCCAGAGACCGCATAGGACCCACCCCGCCATGTGCTCAGCTCTACTCTACTTTGACCCGTGAAGAGCTTTTGAAATGTGTGACCTTATGCAGTGCATACTGTGCAATGTGGAATGAGCAAGATGGGGAATGGTCAGAAGTGGACCCCAGAAAGCACCTTGGTGGCCTGAAGGTCAGTTGATCACTAACCAGCTATGATGATTAATTCTATGTGTCAACCTGGCTAAGCAATGGTACCTGGATGTTTGGAGAAAGACAATAAGGAAGTAACATTCAGCTTGAGATCTGAGAGAAAAGAAAGAACTACCTAAGGGAATGTTGTAAAAAGTGTTATTGGTAAAGAGAATAACATGGAGAGGGACCCAGAGGCAAATTATTTCTCACACATTAGGAACATAAAGGAGAAGAATGTTGTAGGAAGGCAGCAGAAGAGGACAGAATAAGAAGAGATGAGGATGGAGAGGGAGGCACGCACAAGCTGAAGGAAACAGGACTTCACGTTCTCCTTTGATTAGCAGGAAGTAGGCCTCCATTTATGCAGAACAGCATGATTAGATTTGCTTTATAAAGTGGAGAGTGGACTGAGAGCTGGTCAAAACTAAATCTATTTATTTATTTATTTTTTCAGACAGGGTCTACTTTGTAGTTCAGGTTGGCCCTGAGCTCACTATGTAGCACAGGCAAGCCTCAAACTCAGAAATCCTCCTGTCTCTGCCTACCGAGTGCTGGGATTACAGGTGTGAGCCACCACACCCGGCACTGTGGTATGTGGTATTGATTGCTGGTGGGCATGAGTCACCATGCCCAGCATTGTATGTGGTTACTGGGATAGAACTCAGGACCTTGCGCTTGTGAGGCAGGCACTGGAACCACTGAGCTAAATCTCTGGCCCACTAAATCTAATTTTTAAATATATTATATGTATATATATGCACATATATAATTGCAATATATATGCAACTATATATATGCATATATATAATTATATATAATTTGTTCATGATACTCAGTGAGTAAATATTGTGGTGAAAATTCCAAAATAGTTTAAAAATTATATAAAATTATATAATAGGTGGCTTGGCTTAGAATAATATACTATAGTCTTCTGGGTTCATCCATGTTGCCACAAAGGAAAACATTTTCTTCTATAAAAGACTGATTATGTGTACTCAATTATGTGTATGTATCACCTTTTCCTGTCTACTCATCTGTTAAAACTGTGGTTGATTTTATATTTGGGCTGATGTAAGTAATAAATATATTACTCAGTAATTTGATTCTGAAAAATGTAGTATCACTTAAAACTAGTTTTTTAACTGGTATGAAAAACTGAAGATACAAATGAGCTCTAAAGTGTAGGACAGAGAGTGTAAAATAGCAAATATTAATGGGAAAGGGGATGGGGTAAGTAATGAAGGGAAAGAAAATATTTGATGGTAAAAAAGGAATGTCTAATAGGGGTGAGGGCTTGAGGGGTGGGCAGAGGAGTGGGAAAAAAATGACAAATAAGTGGTGTCATGTACTAGTACAAATTCCCAATGTCAATTGTGGTCATGATGTCTATAAAAATGTACCAATAAAATCATTTTTTTAAACTGATTTTTAAGCAGATAAGTTTTATATTATCAAATTGACTAGAATATTGAAATTTTTCAAACACATAAACCCCACATAGAAAACAGTTCAATTAAGTAGTTATTATATCAAACACATTTTCCAATGCTGAACAAGAAATGTCTCTAGGATTTTTTTTTCAATAAAGGAGTAGTCTATAAATTTTCTGTTACCCACTGTAGGTAATACCCAATTAGTGATGCAAAGTGCCTCTTAACTTGGAATAAGGAAAAATACAACCTTATTTAGCTAGAAAAGCACCATTACATCCCTGCAATAAAGAATCAATGTTCAGCTTGAATCATTTGTGCTCATTCATGCTTTTAGTCAGTCATCCATTCACACAAGCTGAGCATTTACTATTTACCAGTCACTATCTCAGTCAAGAAGGATATCACACAACAACCTCTGCTTTCCTAAAGACTACAGTCATTTAGTAGCCTATGAACAAGTCTGAAATCAGAATTTATTAGCATAAGAATTTGTCTTGTATACAAATGGCTGATACATCTGAATATATTAGTCACTTTGCTGTCTCTGGAACAGAATATTCAACATTCCCAATTTAAAAGGGGAGAGGTTTACTTGGCTCACAGTTTTTAGGGGTGGACTCCACAGTTGGTGACTCTATAGTTGGTGGCTCCATAGTTGGTACTGTGGAAAGGTTGGACATAGGAGACCTGCTCTAAACCTGGCCGCAAGGAAACAGGAAGAGAAGAGGTGGGGACAAGGATACACCCTTCCAGTTCAGGCTCCAGTGGCCCACACCTTCTGACAATGCCATATCTCCTCATGGTGCATTTAGCTAGGGATTTATCAATGTACCAATCCACTTATGAATAGAATGCCCGTGATTCAATCAGTGCTGATAAGTCCAACCTCTGAAAACACGGAATTTTAGGGGACATTTTAGATCTAAATCATAACACTGAGCAACACTTAACAGGCAAAAATGCAGGATTCTGATGACACAGTCTTACCAACTGCAAAATGTGCTTTGCTATGTAGATAAATAATTCACTTGGAGTCATCCTGACATGGAAGCAATATGTCTAAAGAACACCTGTCTCTGTTTACTACATTTCTGTGCTCATGAAACACCCTAGAATAATGAATTTTGCTTCTTGGTTTTTCACCAAACAAATTTCCTTCATTGAGAAATGATTTTAAAGAATCTTTAGCTTGGTTATCAAAGGGATAACCCTTATCACCAGTATCCTTAAGAAACTTTTAACAACGATAGCAGAACAGAGGATATTTCCAGTCTAACACTCTCCAAACTGAGCTATTTTGGCAAAGATTGAACAAGGGATATTTTAAACCCAATGATACTTCCCAATCAAGTTAACCATGTTTCTCTCACATGGACATAGCAGTTGTGTGGCCCATTTGATGGGCAGAGGAAGTGGAACCAAGCTACATGATTCCCAAAGAGGACAGAGGCACCAGTGCCACAGAAGTGCACCATTGCTGAGCTGTTCACATAACATGCATGCAGGCACAGGTAACCCCCATCTGATTGTTGTCCAAATGGTCAACCTGATGATTTGGGTGCACTCTACAATAAACATAATGCTCTGAAATTTTTAAGCCTAGAACTCTATTTGGAGCAATGGTAATCACGATAATAAAGGCCTATGGTAGTTGGAGTTTAAATACATGACTAGAACATTTTGATCCTTACTTTTCTCCAGTGTAGCTGATGTACAGAAGTTAATCCTCACATCCTACTGCCAATGGGAAGAACACCTGGATTATAAAGAATATCGTTGGTTAATACATACTACTGAGATATTTCTTTATAGACTAGACAGTCATTTGTGATGGGAAAACTCCATGCTTTTAGACTATAGGGCTAGAAAAAAAATAATCCAAAAATTCATCTGGAATGACAAGAGACCTAGAATAGCAAAAGCAATTCTAAGCAACCAGGACATGTCAGAAGGTATTACAATCCCCAACTTAAATCTGTACTATGAAGCCACTGTGATTAAAAACTGCATGATACTGGCAAAGTAACAGACCCGAGGACCAATGGAATAGATTAGAAGATCCAGAAGCAACTCCAGATACACTAAGCAACCTTATCTTTGACAAAGGAGCCAAACATCCTCAGTGGAGGACAGACAGCCTCTTTAACAAATGGTGCTGGAAAAACTGGGCTTTAACCTGCCATAAACTAAAGGTAGGCCTATCTCTTTTATCATGTACTAAAGCAAAATCACAATGGATTTGAGACTTAAACATTAAAACAGAAACAATAAACCTGCTACAAAACAGGTTAGGTAAAACTCTTGGAGACATTAGCTTAGGCAGAGACTTTATGAACAAAACCTCTATAGCATGAGAACTAGCAGAAAGAATTGACAAATGGGATCTCATCCTACTTAAAAGCTTCTGCACAGCAAAAGAAATCACTGGCCCCGTTAACAGACAACCAACAACATGGGGGAAAAAATCTCTACTAGCTTCTCCTTAGACAAAAGGCTATATCTAAAATATACAAAGAAGTTAAAAAATCAGCACCCCAAAATTTAAAGAGTCCCAATGTCAGATGAGCATCGGAAATGAACAGACACTTCTGAGAGGCAGAAATAAAAGCAGCCAAGAAGCATTTGAAGAAATGCTCAAATCATTGGTCATTCGAGAGATGCAGATGAAAACGACACTGAGATTTCATCTCACTCCACAAAGAATGGCCATTATCTCCAGCAACAAATGCTGGTGAGGCTGCAGGGAGAAAGAAACCCTTCTCCACTGTTCATAGAAATGCAGGCATGTGCAACCATTGTGGAGATCAGTGTGGAGATTCCTCAGAAAACTAGGACTAGAGGTCCCATTTGACCCTGCTATCACCCCGCTAAGAATAGACTCAAAAGAATTAAGAGAATCATATTGTAAAGACTCATGTGGACTCATGTTCATAGCAGCTCAGTTTGTAATAGCCCAATCTTGGAAACCACCCAGATCCCATCAACTGGAGACTGGACAAAGAAGGGGTGTGTGTGTGTGTGTGTGTGTGTGTGTGTGTGTGTGTGTGTGTGTTTTAATAAAATGGAGCATTATTCTGCCATAAAGAATGACAAGTTTGAGTCATTTATATTCAAATGAACACACCTTGAGGACAAACTAATAGGTGAAATAAATAGGTCACAGATATGTAAATATTGTGTCTTTTCTCTGGCATGAGAAACTGCATTTGAGTTCTAGAATGTATTACAGATTTTGTGAAATAGGAAATATTCAAAGGGAAAGTGGTAGGGGAAAGTAATGAGATAAAAGAACAAATATAATTTAAAAAGAAAAAAGAAAGCACATGTGTATAGGGGGTTGGGGTTGTGGGGTACGCAGGGATATGGGCAAAAATGAGAATTAACTAGTGTCATATACTGGTACAAATTTCCCAATGTTGAGTGTGATTGTGAGCTGTACATAAAATGTACCAGTAAAGAATTCAATTTAACTTTTTTAAAAAAGCCCTATAATTTCAGAAGCCAAGATTAAACAGGCATGAGTGCAAGCATGTGTTTAGGGATCCTGCACTCTCGAGAACTAGAGCATTTTGCCCTTTCCCTACACTACAATCTTTTCAAACACCACATCAGAGATACCCAAAGGAGGTACCCAGCCATAAAAGAATGGCTGTCAAAAAGTTTTATAAGAGAGAGTTAAAAATACTCCTCAGGCCATATTCTTTGGATTCTTAGTGTTTAGATGAAATACCCTTCGGAAACATTCTGTTTGGTATTATTTTGGAAGGAGATTGATGCATGTAGTTTGTTCCTACTTCCACTCACATGAGCAAGTCTGAGAGGGCTGAACGGCAAGAATCGTCAGTGCAGATGCAGCGGGCAGAGGCCAACACCACGTCCTCCCTCTCGGTCTCGGAGGAGGCGCCTCTTGCAATTATGGGAGACAGCAGCCCTGGCCATTCTGAGAACTAAAGACATTTAATTCCTGTTATATCTGTCCCCCTGATTTTGTTTTTAGTCAGCATGACCTTTCCCAAAATGCTGCAACACAGGCTCAGAAGAAGACAGAATGATAAAGTAGAAGCTTAAAAAAATTGTATTTAGGGCAAGAGTCCTCAAATTTATTATGGAGTTGCTTTAAATACTTGCTTTCTGCTGATGCAGGTATGTTTTTTACATTAATATTTGGAAAAGGACCCAAATCCTTCAGTGGAACTCAGAATTATTTACTAACCAGGGATCTTTTGTGCTGCAAATTAAAATAATGTATGACACCATTGTTTCATTTAGGCAACTGCTCCAAAGAAATGAATGATGAGCTGCTTTCTAGGGAACAGTCCTCGGGTTGCCTGCTGAAGATAATGCAAAGCTCAGGTCGCTAGAATTTCACTCTTTCAGCCATTCATTTGAGCCAAAGCATTAACCAGAATGGAAGCATAGAAGCAAAAGACAGCTGCAATTTAGTATTTTACAAAGATAGAATTGTTTTATTAAAATAATGAAAGTTGCTTTTTTTTAAAAATTCACCTACTGAAAACTTCTAGGAAAGCACTCTAGAATGGAACTGGTACCATTCATTTTGCTAAAGCCTCCGCCGATTACCACTCTAACCACAAATGATTCTTTGGCTGGAAGCCCCACTGTACTCTGTCAAAACATAAGCAAAAATGTTAACTTCCCAGCAGTCTCACCTTTCTCTTCTGGATAATCAACATCCCTTATTTATATCAAAGAACCTTTGTAACTGGAAACATAAAAATGTAAGATATTATTATTTTGTGGAATTACAAAAACTTTCCAAGATCTTGAATGTGAAGGAAAAGCACCAATAGATTTCAAAATAACAGTCGTATCAAACTCTGGAGGTGCAGTTCCTAAAGTTAAGTGACAATGAAGAAATTAAGGCAAAATGCTGAAAGCAGGTTCTGTTTTCCATCAGTCCTTTCCTACATGATACCCATCACAGTTTCTGTAATAGTGATCTCAGCCTGACATGCGCTGACACTTTCTTATGAATCTGGCACTCTCAATGGTTTTTCCTATGCTGTATATTAAGAGTATGAGAAACCCAAGACATAGAAATGCTAAGTAACATGTCTAAAATCACACACCTGGGAAAAAAAAACAGGCACACACTGTATGTAAATGAACAGTCCACAGCACAGTCGGGGCTCTTAATCACCTCAGCAGAGAAATTCTCTTCACCTTTCCTTCTTTTACAGACACAAACAAAAATGAAAAAGATTCTGGACATATTTGTTACTACTCAATTATTACTTTTCTAATCTTGGTGGATATCACTTGGTTTTCTCCCCAATATCTAGAAACTTATGTTGTTAGGCTATCAATAAAACTTGTACCAAACAAAAATTCTTAGGTTCAATGAAGTATCACAAATCTCTTTTCTGAAGCAGTACAGAATGAAAGATTAGTTATGTCTCACAAATAATTTCACTTCTTTTTCTTCCCTATTTTTTTTTTTTTTTTTTTTTTTTTTTGCTTTTTGAGACAGGGTCTCGCGCAGTAGTTCAGGCTGGCCCTGAGCTCAATATGGTGCCCAGGCAAGCCGCCACGAACTCAGCAATCCTCCTGTCTCTGCCTCCCGAGTGCTGGGATTACAGGCGTGAGCCACCACGTCCGGCATTTTCTTCCCTACTTTTTTAATTCGAAGTCCTTATTCACCCTTACTTTTTATACATTTTATGTGACCTTTCTTCTCACTGCCTTATGGAATGATTCTCAGTCCACAAAAGATAGCACAGAAATTCTTTGCGGTAATACTTGTACTCCTCTGTACTCTTAACTTTTCCTACACATTTTCTCTGCATGGAGACCATGAACTACACTTTTCCTCACTGTTAAGCTTCTAAGGGTTCCCATGACATCAGCCACACTAAGCTGGAAGTCACACTGATGCACTGTCAAGCACAAGTGTCAACATTCAATTTTGTGCTGACTGAGCTGGTCTGTTTCTGAAATGCTTTGCCTAACAGCAGAGAAAAAGGCTTGACCATGGGAAGTGCCTCTCAGGATGAGAGAAAAGCTACAGTAGCGTCAGGTTTCCTTCAAGTTGAATACTTGAGTAACGCAGGAGTATCTCAGCAGAGGCCACTGCAAGAAGGTAGAGGAACTAGCACGGCTGTTCTTTCAGGCATCACTACAGGTCCAAAAGGTTGCAAACTTCAGTCATTAACAAAGGTGGTGTTCAATAGAACCAAACCAGGAGGAGGAAACGGATGGTGAAGTCAGCTAGAAAATATCAAGATCAGAATAAGAGAGGAAAGAGTCTAGATTTCATTCTCAAATCCAGTTCATGTAAGAGACTACTAAAAAAAGGTAAAAGGAGACCAGAAGGATGAAGTAGCTTCACTTGAAGTCATGCTAACTTACTGTCACGAGTATTAATAGTTAAAAATCTGTTCAGATGTACTTAATCATTTAAACATCTTGTCTTGATATAATCAAAAAAATTTTTTGGGGGGGGTCTTCCAAAATTCACACATTCAGAATAATGATCAGTGTGATGGTGTTATAAGGTGGAGATTTGGAGAAGTTATTAAGACAGAAGGGAGGAGAGTTTAGGAACATGACTAGTCCCCTTACGAAGACCCGAGAGATTCCCCACTTTTGGCTACCATGCCAGAGCAGGAAAGTGCACCTGGCAACTAGAAAGAGAGCCCTCACCAGATTCTGAGCTTGCGAGCACCTTGATCTTGGGCTTCTCAGATTTCAGATCTGTGGGTTATAAATTTCTGTTATTTGGAGACCACATGGTTCATTATATTTTTGCTACAACAGTTAATACTCCTGGAAAATGCCAGTGAATTACTCTGACAAAAAAATGACTTTGCTACGCAGTTAAATATACCTAAAATACCACACTTGCCAAAACAACAGTGGTAACTCATGTGAAGAAGGATGCATGAGACATTTAACTGATACATCAGGCATCTTTTCACCATATGAATAACTAGAAATCTGCGTTGTTTAGTGAACGCCACAGGTTCGTATTTGGCAAATCATATGTAATGAGAGAATGATTTTTAGGAAAAAGAAATGAATGTCCTTGAACTTGACTGAGTACATACAGTTTTAATGAAATATTTTGAAGATAATGAAGAGTAATATTTAATTTAACATTTCTAAAATAAGAAAGCCCATATTGACAAGTCATTTTAAATTACATATTTTCAAGTAGGTTTATTATGAAGCATAACAATGACCAGTATTTTTATACCTTAAGTAATGTATTTCAAATAGTAATAATAATCTTGGTTAAATTCTAGTTAAATTTTAGCCTATCTTGAGGAATTTAAACCTCGTTTAAAATAATCATTTCAGTCCTTTCACATCAAATAGCTAATCAATCTGTAAAGAGTCTAGGGACAAAATGTGTAAAAATCATGTGGCATAGATCACTTTAGGCCAGTTCCCTCACTTTCTTCTGTTCTAAGCGCTCCCTGCATCTGATAGTGTATATAAAGTACAAACATTCAGTTGATTATATTTGAGGAATCATTTTGAAAAGCTCTTAGGTTAAACAACCTTTTCTCATTCTAACTAAAATAGTGTTTATAATGCACTTCTTAAAGATTTCTAGTAATCAGAGGGTGACACAGTCATTTTCAATGAGAATACACTTTATTTTTAATGGTGCACTTAATATTTTATGGGTATTATTCTATCAAAAAGGATGATCGCAACATATTATATTCCATAAAATAAAGAAGTTTCCCTTCTCAACCCATGCGTTAAAGAAAGCATTACAGTATCGTAATGACCAGTTTCACTCAAGTTTGTGTCTGAAGCAGCCAGCTTTTTGGTTGGATAATGGATCACTGCCTAAAAAAAGAGATAAAATCATCTATATATCATATTACATATTATATATTTCATTCAGACAATTTATCAAGTTAGACACCAAGTTCTTTTTTAGTTACTCTTTTTAGAACATTGAGTCCATCAAATAATTTGGTATTTTCAACTCAGTTACATGCACCCAGACATCTTCTACGGCATAACTACAGGAAGTACATGAATATCTGTCAGGTGAAGTAATGAAAACAGCAGCCTTTACAGTGGCCTTTGAGACTGATTATGTAGCCATTTTTCATCAATCATTAAAATGGTTCAAAAAGAACATATCAATTTATTGGCATGCTATGTGCATAAGAACAATTCATATAAAAATCTAGTTAATGGGGCCCGAGATTTAGCTCAGTGGTTTGGGCGCCTGCCTTCAAGGGCAAGGTCCTGAGTTTGATCCCCAGTAACCACATATAATGCTGGCGTGATGACTCACGCCTACCAGCAATCAATACCACATACCACAATGCCAGGCGTGGTGGCTCACGCCTGTAATCCCAGCACTTGGGAGGCAGAGACAGGAAGAGTGCTGAGTTCCAGGTTTGCCTGGGCTACATAGTGAACTCAGGGCCAGCCTGAACTATAATGCGAGACCTTGTCTCAAAAAAAAAAAAATCTAGCGAATGATAAACATTACTTAGCCCAGCTATATCCTCAGTTACAGAAAAGAAATGGAAATGCTTTATAGACCTAGAATAAAACCTGTTAAGGAACCTGTAATGTACTATCAGGTAAGCTTTCCCTCTAAAAACAAGTGTGCTTACATAGTAAACAACAGGAGAGAAATTCATGTCTGTCCATTATGATTTAAGTAAATATGTGATACTATCAAGAAACATGTGATACTATTTGTTGATAGTAATTTTTTTTTTTTTGAGACAGGGTCTTGCTTTGTAGTTCAGGCTGGCCCTCAGCTCACTATGCAGCCCAGGCAAGTCTCAAACTCAGCAATCCTCCTGTCTCTGCCTCCTGAGTGCTGGGATTACACGTGTGAGCCACCACACCCGGCAATTGATAGTAATTTTCTCTTAACCAGAGGTCAATAAAATTAGCAAGTCAGTTTACCCTAAGATAGATCTAAAACAAATATCTACTAAATATTGCTTCTCAGGGTTCAAAAAATAAATTCCAAAAAGATTTCCATTGAATTCAGTTCATCAAATAAGTCTCATTTTTAGTGTATTGACTCCTTATCATGTGACCCTTGATGGAATGAATATCCTTTTGTTTACACTGAGTCACTCAGAGGAAGCAGTTCTTCCAAAGGCAATAGGAAATAATAATAATAACAGCCTAGAGAATCTGGCTAATCAAGTACTGAATATAGGAGAGACTAACTATACATTAGCTTTTTTCTGACTGCATTACTCCTATGCATAGTTTAATCATTCTTGCTATATTCCTGCTCCATGCAGGTTTTTAATTGTTCCATCTTTATGTCCAGCATCAACGCTAAAGTCACTGGAACACAAGATGATATGGGGATGCCTGGCTGTCTCAGGACAATGGTCAGGCCTCTGAGGCTCTTAAGCTCAAGTGAGCATCAACATCACCAAAGCAAGTCAGAAAAATACTTCAGCATGGGCCTTTCCTCAGGACAACTGAGTCAGGATTGGTGGGCGGAGCACCAGGGTGTAGCCCAAAGACAAGAAGGTATGAGTATTTTTTATTTCTGCAAATTGTTAACAGTCTTCATGGTGAGGCATTCCCTTCCTTCCCATCCCTTTCATCTCCCAGCAATAAATGTGATGGTAATGGAAAAAAAGAGAAACAAAGCTTACTTATTAAGGGGTGAAGGTTGTGGGGTGGGTAGGGGAACAGGAAAAATGAGAATTAAATTGTGTCATATACTGGTACAAATTCCCAATATTGAGTGTGATCATGATGTGTATATACAATGTACCAATGAAGATAATTTTTTTTTAAGAAAACACAGAAGCTGAAGCTGAGAGACACTAGTTGAAGCTGAGATTTCACTAGCTGGAAAACCATAGGAATTATATGCATTTGTAGCACAATGGTAAATAAAAAAGGCAATGTAAGAAACCACTGCACTATTTAATGCAAAACCAATGGCAGAACAGGTATATAAAATAAGCATATTTGACATCAAAGACAATGCAATTCTGGGAATTCTGGCAAGCACTAGAAAATATAACAAACGTGTAGTAACTGAAAACCCTGAGTGTGGAAGATATTGAGCTTAGCTAACTGAGGAAAAGAAGGGTTTGGGATAAGAAATGAATCAGTGAGCCCAAAAGTAGACTGGGTGCATTCCTTGAGGTCATCAGGAAAGATTTCAGGATGGGAAATGGGGAATGTAGACGTCAGAGGAAACAAATTCTTTCCTGGAGAACCTCAGTGTCTAGAACCTCCTGGATGAGGTCCTCACAGCTTCCACCGCATTGTGGCTCTCGGAGATCAGGACTGTCTCACTGTTTGAGTATCAAAGTGTTCCCAGAAAGACTCGCTGAGTGTGGGCACTGAGAAAGCATGATGTTGGCTGGCAGGAAGCAGATCAGAAACACTCTTATGGCTAGAGTGATACTGAATATACTGTAGTTAAAAATAAACATTCACCATGCTCTCCAAGTACGATTCAGTTTATATTAGCTATGACCAATACCCAAGATTTTAAAAATATTTTCAGCAAACAATAGCAATTTTATTTGCTTTGAGTTTATGGAAAAGCTCAGGCTCCCGAAAAATTAATCATTAAAGATTTAAAAAAAAGGAGGCCTATCAAAAACACAACTCTGCTGGGCTTGGTGGCTCACGCCTGTGATCCCAGCACTCAGGGGACAGAGGCAGGAGGATTGCAAAGTTCAAGGCTTGCCTGGGCTACATAGTGAGCTCAGGGCCAGCCTGGACTACAAAGCAAGACACTGTCTCAAAAACAACAACAACAACAACAACAACAACAAAAACTCTAAAAGAGCTGCTTTGGGAGTGATCAAGATTCTGAGAATCTTGTCAGAGGAGACTACAGATAGAAGCTCCCACCCTTTCCCTGGCCTAAAGCAAAAAGGCAACTTCTAGTTTTTAAGGCAAGAACCTATCTTTCAGATTCCTGGTGCTCTAGTTCTACATCCGCATCCTCATGCTGGGAAACCCCTTTCACTGAGAAAGGCCAAATACTACTGAGTGAAATCTGAGAATGTTCTTTCCCTTGTCTAGATAAGGATCTCCAGATAATTCTTTCCTAGTCAACACCCTCCATGCAGTAGTTTCAGGGAGAAGGCCAGCAAAAATCCCACTAACTGTACAACCCAACACACAAAGTTAGAGTTGCAATGGTAGGGAAAATCTATGAGAAATGGGGGAAGACAGGGTCCTAAAGATGGAACTGTATTCCAACAGGAATGTTTCTGATATCCCAAAACATAGAGATCCACTTAGGAAATAGGCATTAAGCTTTTGTCTATTAAGTGTTTTGCATCTTTTAAAACAGCATTTTATATTATGCTCCTAAAATATTTTACTTATTTTAATATGCTTACAAACATTAATAGTTGAATAAGCAAAACTTTATTTTGGAGCCATTTTATCTTAGCATCAAATACTTTCACTGTTCCCACGGTACTGAAAATACGTTCTAGTAGTAGAAAACTTCTATCCAGTGTAACAGTTGCTTCATACCTTAATATCATGCCTAAAAATAGAGTCTAAATGCACAGGTTATTCTCTTTATGTTTCACAATTTTCTATTCAATTTAGAGGAATCAACTTCCAGAAATCAAGACTCAGAAGCTTTCATGAACATAAACCCGGAAAACCCTATGTAAAGTTCTACTGTAGTATATACCTCACAAAACTAACCATTAAAAGAATGAAGTAACTGATTAGGCAGAGGTACCAATTCTTTGTTTTCATTTTCAAGCACTTGATACAATATATGTCTCACCTATTGAACTGCTAATAATGTGCAAATGAAAAGTTCCCCTACCCTTAAATAGAACTCATGAAAGTTTAAATGTTAGAATACTGTTCATTTCACTTTGGCATGAATTATATATGTCCAGTTTTATTTTTCCTTGGGAAAAGAAATCTCAACTATTAAATCATATTATTTTATAAACTCATGCATAATGACTGAACATGAATTATATAGAATAATTGGTAAGACAGAAATCTATTTCACTTATTAAAATTCATATTATACATTTATAACGTCTTTAATGATACTCCTGAAATTTACTAAAGCACCTGTTAGCGTCTACAATTTTTTTGGTGCAGTGTTTATATTCCTCTGATTTTTATGACTCTGATAGTTGGCTAGATTAACTACGGTCAGTACAAGTTTCTACTCCATACATGTTTCCCACTTCATGATAATCATTATCCTAGATGGACAACTTCAGCTCTCTGACTGATTTTTCAGTTACCATGCTTAATAGATTTTCATGATTGCCTGTACTTTTAGCTTCAGAAGAACAAATGGTTCATGTACTTCCTACTTGAAATACTTGCCCAGCTTTAGAGAAACCAATACCCTGTTAAACTTCAATAAAAAATATATGATTCCAAGATGAAAAGTCAAGATCCAAATAAAAATTGAGATGACTAGTATTTACAATATGAAAATTTCAGAAGAGTGTATTTTCTGTTCCATGATGGCAAAAAAACCCACATTTGACCCAAATTTAACAGCATTATAGGACTTTAAAACATATTTAAGATGGTTGTCTCATTATTTTAATTATACTATGAAAACATTTTAAGTATCTAATAAAAATAATAATTAAATCAACTTAAAATTCTCTTTAGAATATCCTAGCCCCAAAATTTTACCTAACTCATAGAACTAATGTAGAAACACTGGAATGTAAATTAGATAACCTGATTTATTTGACTCAAGTGAAACTATTTTTTTAAAATTGCTAAGAGTACTATATTTGAAAAAGAAATGAGCATGTCTTTTTGAACTAACTCACATAAAGAGTCTAAATGAGAAGGCTGTTAAAACAATCTTTAGGGTAACTGCCGTTCCCTTAGTTAAAGTTCTACTTCCCGTCTCATCACAATTTCCTTCTACTTTAAGATTATTTCAGTTGTGTTCAGAGCTACTGATTGAGCAGCACACTCGTGTTGTACTTGACACTTATTATTATGATCAGCAATGCTAGTATTTTAAAGCCATGTATATGCCTTAATCCAAATCAACCTTAATCCCAATCAACCTATGAAACAGACCCATACAATAGATATTACTTTGGGGAAAAACTATAACTCTTTACTTATTTCTCCCCTGTGTATAATGGCATCATTCCAAAGTGTAGAATTGGAGAAGACAGACAAAAAATCATCTTTGAATAAAGTGATCTGGAAAACATTACCTCAACCAATGATCAAGATAAGACCAACACTGATAAGTCATATTGATAGCATCATCCTTGACATGATGTGCTAGAAATGCCATTCTGTCTTTGTGGCTTTCCTCTTTGAAACCCTTAATCCCAGCATAATCATAAGAAAATACTAGACAGGTTCCCATCTAGGGACATTCTACAAAATACCTGACTGATAACATTTTAAAACTGTCAACATATTCAAAACACAGAGAATTTGAGAAACTATCACAGCAAAGAAGAACTAAGGAGACAGAACTAAATATAAAGTGTTCTGAATAGGATGCTGGAACAGAAGGTCAGAGATAAACACTAAGAAAATATAGGCAAACTGTAAAGCCAGTGATAATGCATCATTCTTGGGCCATTAATCATGACAAATCTACCACACTGTCACAAGATGTTTATGAAAGCGCAACTTCATTTTGAAAAATATAAGAACTAGCCATATTATCACCAAGTTTTGTCCAAATTTATTCCAAAATAAAAGATTTACTTGAAACAAATTCTCACACACATACATAAGTAGGTATTACTAATCTACGATTGAAAATATTTGTTTCCCCCACATTCAATGATCTATTAGATCATTTGTAGAGGATGAAATTAAACCATTTAAGGAATTCAAATCTAGAAGGAAAATATGTGAAACATTCGTTAATGTTTAGAAAATTGCTTATACATAAAGATTTGACAAATCCATTTGACTTAGAAATAGTATGTTCTTGAGGGGAAGGAATAAATATGATACAGAAAGAAAAAAAAGAGTATGTATAAAGGGGGTGGGGAGATGTGGGTGGGTAGGGATATGGGTAAAAATGAGAATTAACTTGTGTCATATACGGATACAAATTCCCCAATATTATATGTGATTGTGAGATGTATATAAATTGTACCAATGAAGAATTCAATTAAAAAATAACCAAAAAAAAAGGAAATAGCATGTTCTTATTTACACAAAGATGGGGATAAAAGGAAGATTTGTTAGGATACCTTTTTATATACAGTATATCCATAAAACACATTGGGCTTACACACTCATATACACTTTTAGTAAAAGTAAGTTTTCCACCACCAAAGCACATGTCTTGAAAAGTCCTTTCTTGAAAGTGGTAGAAGCCAATCATTTAGTTCTGCAGTCACGGCTTTGGGGAACTTTTCTGTAGATCCTGGTTTCATTTTCTCCTACTCTATCTTTTCATTTATCCAGAGGTCATTCTTATCTCTCTTTTGGTTGAACCTCAAGACTGTCCCAGCTTATCTTTATAATGTCCTTGCACCTGGTGTCCCTGATCTTATTAAACAGCTCATCTCCTATTTTCAGCTTGTGATTTTTCTAGGCGGTATTTTTAACCACTTATTTCTCCTTCACCAATTGTCCCTTGTGCAGCTGAATATTTTCTAAGCCAAGTCTATAATCAGTAATGTTCTACATATTTAAAAAATAGTCATCATCAAAGGCAGGACTAACAGACTATATCTGTATTTATAAAAATAATTTCATTAGTTTACCACTAGCCTATGTCTAATAAGAATTTTTTAATGAGATAAATGAGTTAGCATACTTCCTTTACAAAAATTCAAAATTGAATAGTCAAATAAATGGACTTTACATAACAGTCAGTACAGTTCAGTGATTTAAATCTGTCATTATGTGAGCGAAGGTTTCTTCTCTTTTTTTAAATAAAGCCTGTCTTGTCAGATTCTAATGTCTCTCCTATCCTAAAAGGGAAGTGTTGTAGACATTTAGAATTTAGTAAACTTCTTCTCGTATCCAAGCACAATTTTTATATAGCAATCCAACTCTAAGTCTCTGCTCCTACAAGTAGACCCCACAAGACAGCAATAGAAACAGCAATAGATAATGTTACTAATGCTACAGGCTATCAACAGACAGTAACAATATGGTTGTAGCACACTGAGACTTCTTTGACAGTCTAGGGACTCTCACTGTCCCTGATTCTACTCCCCACAGTGAATCAGCAAAGTAAATGTGCAGTGCACAAGAGATCAACATCTAGAGAAGTAGTCTCAGGGAGCCTCAGTGATGATAGCTATATTTAACTATCCTTATTTTAGTTCAATTGTCCACGTACTGCTTAAAATTAAGTACATAAACAGATCATTCACTTTTAAGCTATCTCAGACCCATATCCTTTCTGAAATCAAGCCTGTCTCTAAAGAAACAGATGTCAGTATATAATTTCCTTCAAATAATACTGTGTTCATGAATGAAAGCAAGAAATGGAATGAGAAGAATATGGCTAATGAAATAGTTTCTTCCTATTTTTCTGACCAAATGTGGGCTTGGCTTTCCTCCTACACTGCTACCTGTCCAAGATTCCTATAAGTAAAACAGAGCACAAAGGTTTTCAGCTCTTGGGCAGTAACCACAATTCAAGCTGTGTCCTTCAAAGTTTGCCAAGAATTACTGAAGTCCAATCTATCATTTAGTGATTCAGAGCAATTCTGAGATGACAAAAGTCCAGATATTGAACTGTTTTAGAACTTTGTGTTATAGAAATTCTATCAATTTCCTCTATTTGGTCACAATAGTAGCTTTATTTTAGAGAAATCCCTTACAAAAAAAGTTCTGTCGATATTATGTAATATTTATTCAAAATAATCAAAAAACTTGTTGATGGTTAATCTAATAGAACTAGCATTTAGAGCTGAAAGAAGCTAGATGTTGATTTTCAAGCTCAAGAGAGCTCATTTAAGACTGATGAAACTGGGCTGCACAGAAATTAGATGACTCACCCAAGGACAGCTAAAGAGCCTGAGATGGGAACTCGGGACTCTTGATTGTAAGACAGGTGCTATGTTTTATATATATATATATATATATATATATATATATATATATATATATATATATATATATATATATATATATGACAAGTTTTACATGTTCTTCTTCTACCAAATATGTATGTATAGAATAACAAAAATATCCTTATAAGGTGGAAAAAAACCTTCAAACATAATTTTTTTTAACCTAACTAATGGCATCTCAAATTACCTGAAATTAATCAGTATCAATCTGACTGTAAAAAGGTACCTCTAGGACATACTCATGAGTGAAATAAATAGGTCACAGATGTCTAAATACTGTATTTGTTCTCTGGTATGAGAACCTGAAGATGTTCGTGAGTTCTAGAATGCATGATGGTTATTGTGAAACAGAAAATATTCAAAGGAAAATGTGGTGGGGAAGTAATGAGGGGTAAAGAAAAAATGTGATGGTAATAAAAAGGGGAAACAAACCTTACGTATTTAGGTGGTGGAGGAGGTTGTGGGGTGGGATGCAGAATGGGAAAAAAATGAGAATTAAATTGTGTCATTTACTGGTACAAATTCCCAATATCGAGTGTGATCATGCATGATGTGTATATACAATGTACCAATAAAGATAAAAAAAATTAAAAACAAAACAAAACGAACAAACAAAAACCTTTAAACAACTTGCCAAGTCTTTCTCAAATCTAATGGTGACTGATCTGCATAAATTTTCCTCCTAGTAGGTAAACTACATTTTATGAAAAATACTTAGTTAACCAATTCAGAATTCCTTTTGTTGATAGGAGTTTCCTAATGGTGACTCTGATAGAGTTTGAAAACAAACATGGTTTTTCATATACATGCATTTTCTAACACAACTATGGTAATAACCATACATCGTTCATGAATAAAACAATTTGTTAGTTTTCTTTGGTTAAATCTAGCATATTAGGTAAGGTTTTGATTAATGCAAATAATGTGAATATTCATTGTCGAA
>PVIC010029220.1:0-22666 GCA_004025085.1 Thryonomys swinderianus
CCCCGCTTTTTTTTTTTTTTTTTTTTGATACCGGGTATCAAACTTGGGCCCTTGTGCATCCAAGATTGGCGCAGTACCTCTTGAGCTAAATCCCCAGCCCAGTTTTGTCTAGTTTTAAACTCAGTGTTTAACTAGGTTTGAATTTGAAGTAATTCTTCTGCTTTGGCCTCCCTCATGCTGGCATAATAGGTGTGTACTAACACACCCAGAAGGTAGAGTATTTTTCTTGAATACAATTTTTTTTTTGAGACAGGATCTCACTTTGTAGTTCCAGCTGACCCTGAGCTCACTATGTAGCCCAGGCAAGCCTTGAACTCAACAATCCTCCTGCCTCTACCTCTGGAGTGCTGGGATTACAGGTGTGAGCCACCATGCCTGGCATTGTGGTATGTGGTAATGATCACTGGTGGACATGAGTCACCATGCCCAGTATTGTTGTATGTGATTAGTAGGGATTGAACCAGGGACCTTGAGCTTGCTAGGCAGGCACCAGAATCACTGAGCTAAGTCTCCTGCTCTTGAATATAATTTTGATATACAAACACACACACACATACTCACATATATACTATATTTTAAATCAATTTTTTGTGGGTGCTTGGAGAAGCCAAGGGCCTTGTGCATGCTCAGCAAGCACTCTGTCACTAAGCCAACCCAGCCCTGAACATCTGTGCTATACCTGAGGAAGAAGAGGAAGAGGAGGAGGATGAAGAGGAGGATGAAGAAGAGGAGGAGGAGGACTTGTCTCTATAATACTGCTCTTGGGACAGCAGCCCAGCTTTCCTGTCTTGCTGGTGAAGCTTCATCTCTCCATCTAGGAGACACACAGTGAGGTGTGAGTACCTCCCTCAAAGGACACTGGTGCCCCAGGGCTCTGTGTGGCCCCATAGGAGGTGCAGGAGGTCTGGGCTCTCTAGGAAGCCTCCAGCTGGACACCTCTGAGGCAGATGCTGGAAGCACTGAGCTACACCTCCAGCCCATGGACACCTCTGAACATGGAGCCTAGGAAGGGGCTTTGAAGCTCCCCGTCCAGTCCAGAGACCACTAGACAGGCACTGGCAGCAAATCAGGAACCCAAACCCTCCCTGAACTCCACCCATGGGCCACCAGGACCCTGCCCATCTCTGAGGACCCTCCCTAGGACCTCCCCAAGCGTCCAACCCCTGCCCTCATGGTGCCTGGAGATGTGGAGACACTTAAGGTCCTTCCAGCAAGGGGCAACCTGTGATATGCCTGGGAAGTCTCAGCTTCCCATGGTACCCTGTGAGCTCACTAGGGTTCCTGCCTCACACCAACATCCTACCCCCACCCCACCCTTGCAAAGAGCCTCTGTCTAGAAACAGAGCAGGTGAACATACAGAGCAGACCTTCTTCATCTCTGTGAATAACACTGGTGTCTTGAGACTGGAAAGGGGTCTTTGAAGTCTCCATGGCGTTCTCTGGAGGAATAAAACAAATAATTAATTTCACTTCACTTTTTAGCCTTACTCTATAAAGAATTTGCCAAATAACTAAGATAAAGAAACCCAGCATGGTGGCACACACCTGTAATCCTGGCACATGGGAGGTTGAAGCAGGTGAGTCACAATAAGTTTCAGGCCAGTTTGGGGTAATATTGAGCTCAAGCCCAGCCTAAAGTGTGTAGTGAAACTTTGTCTCAAAAAAAAAAATTAGGCCACAGATGTAGCTCAGTGGCTTTGGCACCTGCCTAGCAAGCACAAGGTCCTGAGTTAGATCCCCAGTAACCACATACAACAATACCAGATGTGGTGACTCACACCCACCAGCAATCAGTACCACACACCACAATGCCAGGTGTGGTGGTTTACACCTGCAATCCTACCACTCGGGAGGCAGAAGCAGGAGGATTGCTGAGTTTAGGACTTGCCTGGGCTACATAGTGAGTTCAGGGCCAGCCTGGACTACAAAGCGAGACCCTGTCTCAAAAAATAAAAATTAATTAGCAGACTTAGATATGGAGAACTGCCAAGCAAGGGTAACCTCTTTGGTCTGCACATCAGGCAGAAGAGTCAGGAGGGGCCAGTGGCAGCCAAGGGTGAGCTGGATTTCAGTAGGGTGAGACAGCTGCAGAGGCTCATGGGAGCAGAGTCCATCAGGTGTAGAATCTGACCCAGTTGGTCAGGTATAGAATTTGATCCCAGCAAGGGCTCTGTCCACATGCTGAGTGTTGTCCACTCAGACCCCAGTCCCTCCTTCCACAAACAGTAGGCCTGTATCCAGCACCCCACAGCTGGACTGCCTGGACCTCAGTTCCCTAACTGCAGAGACAACTGGGTTCTTCCAAACTCTATGTCCTGGGCACCTTGACTCTCCCTTCTAGTCAAAGCCTTTGAGGTTCATCTGTCCACTTGACAAAGAACTCTGTGACTCAGGAATAACATGAATGTAAGAGGGTCCTGAGCAATGAGGACCTATTTAGGACCTTATCAACAGGCCCATGAAATACTTCCTGAATGGGGACTGGGTGTTAAATGCAACATGCTTATATGGGGACAGCTCGTTAAAGCTCTGACAAGGCCTGCAGGAGGGACAGCACTCACTCCATCCTATCTAGTCCTCCCCCAGCACATGGTTGATGGTGTCCAGCATGGCTGCAGGAAATGCCATCAAGTGAGTGTCCCTGAAATCGCTTCTCCTGCTGGCATCCAGGCCTCAACACCCTCTCTGCCCACTCTTGACAGTGCTGTCCTCTGGGGTCGGTTGCTCCTGGGACCTCCCTCTTCCATCAGGACAGCTGGGCAGGACTCTGAAGCACACAGAGACTTGGGGGACCTGGTGTGGACACGATCTGTGTTTTTCCAGCTGTGGGATCCTGAGGCTCCCCTGAGTATCCTCGGGACACTCAGGCCTGTGTCACTGTCACAAGACCCTTGGACTCATCACTGCCCTCCTTGACAACCCCTTCTTCATGCCTAAAGTAGGGATTAGGCTGGGGTGCAGCTCAATGGTGAGCATTTGCCTAGCACCGGTAAGGCCTCAGGTTCCATCCCCCATGCTCTAAAGACAAAACAAAAAGCACAACTGATAGGAGTTGTCTCTAGATGTCCCCCTAAAGCCTCATGCACTCATAGGTGGGGCTTTTAGAGCTGGTTGGACCTAGGTTGCGTGATGCTGGGATTAGGAGTGTGTGGTACTAAATTAGTCTGCACTAGCTGGAACTAGTTTTGGGTGTGGATAATGGAAGCCCCACCCTGGGTATGGGTGGCACCACTAAATAGGTTTATAGTTTGGGTAGAATATAAAGGGAGAGAGCAAAGGCAGGCTGCTGCGTTACTGTCTCCTGGCTGTCTGCCTGTCATGGACTGTTTTTCCTCTGTGATGCCCCCTGTCATGCCAACCTGCCTTGGAGCCCGCCAATTATGGACTAAAACTTCTACAAACTGTGAGCTGAAATTGTCTTCTCCTTGTTAACTTTGGAGGTTGAGTATTTTGTCTCAGTAACAAGAAAAATAAGACAACAACAAACAAAAACCAGGAACTAGTGTCTCTCACAAGTGTTCTGGGGTTCCCATGAGGCTGTGGGTAGGAAAGCATGGTGGGTCGTCACCCCTTGGCCAGGACACAATCTCAGTCAGCAGGAAGCAGAGACTGATTCAGCACACTCTTCACAGCTCTACGATGTGAGCATGTTCCATTTTCTCTTTAAGCCTCAGTTTCCCCAAGATTAGGACAGAAAATGCCACTGTTTTGCAGGAATGCTCTCAGAGCTCAGATAACAAGGACTTGGAGCTCCTGGGATAGGAGCTTTGTCCCTGGAGTAGGGACAGAGCTTCATGAATAGAAGACACAGCATTCTGCATCTGAGAGCACAGAAACACCACAGCCACAGTGTCCCTTCCCATCTCTAGCTCCCCATTCACCCCCTTCTTCTTCCTTTCCACTTTCCTGCCTGCCTCAAGGCCTCATTACCCCCATGCTCCTAAAATTTGAGGCCTGTCTCCTTCCTCAAGTTAGAGGAGATCACAACTGAGACCCAGCCAGGTGTGGTAGGCACATCTGTAATCTCAGCAATGGGAAGGCTGAGGCAGGAGGATTACCAGGCCATCCTGGGCTAGATCCTGTCTCAAAAAAACCAAACTAATGCCAGGTGTGGTGGCTTATGCCTGTAATCCCAGAACATGGGAGGCAGAGGCAGGAAGATTGCTGAGTTCAAGGCTCACCTGGGCTACATAGTGAGCTCAGGGTCAGCCTGAACTACAAAACAAGACCCTATGTTAAAAAAAAAAAAAAAAAAAAAAAAAAAAACTCTTTCTGAGACACAGAAAGGGAAGAGGATTTGCACAAGGGCACACAGTGAGGAGTATGGAGAGCACAGATCTGAGGACAAAGTCCCTGTGAGAAGAGCCTACCATAGTTTGGATCCTGAGTGTTCCTAAAGGCCATGATGTGTTATTAGAGACTTGGTGCCCCACTGTGGTGCCATTTGGGGGTGGTATCTTGGGGGTGCCTAGGAGGAAGTGAGGTCATTGTGGGCGTGGTCTCGAGTGAAGGGAGGCCCTGGTCTCTTCTTCCTGGCCATGAGGCCAGAGGTTTTGCTCTTTAGAGCACCACCTAACCACCACCCTGAGCAATGCAGCCTCCTATCGTGCATGGGCCAGAACCTCCAAAGCTGTGAGCCACAATGAACCGTTTCTCTTTGTACATGATGACTTCAGATACTTCATTGCAGTGACATAGAGGAAAAGAAGGGAGAGGCCAGTTTCTGCTCCCAGAAGTTTAGTGGACAGATAAGGGCTCATGCTGCACAGCGCCTAAGCACAAGCAAGGCAGACCCAGAAGTCAGCATCACCCAAGATGTAGCCAGGACCAAACATGGGACCAAAACAAGGTGAAAGAGACACATTCAGTTGTGGCACACAGAAGCAGAGTCCAGGCCTGCTGAGCCAAGAGGGGTATGTCAGGACCTTGCATTGTCACCAAGGCAGCTACCAGCTCATTGTACAAAAAAATCTCCTAAAAGCAACAGCTTTGGTATGGTCCTGACCATGACATGGTGCGGGTAACGAGCTCATGAGTGGCCGTGGTTGGAGCATGTGTCCTGAGGTCAGAATCTATTAGTCTCTCAGGCGATGATCTCCAAAGTGAAGGAGGAAAAGGAGAGAGGATCTATTTCCACATGTTTTACACTACAAATAGTTAACAGTGTAGAGCTCAACCCTGCTGTACCCCTCATCCCATAGGTCAGATCCACAAGTGGGGTCCCCAGAGGCCAGTGTGGAGCCCCACTCGGTAGACAAGCATGTGTTGCCTTTTCTCAGAAAACAACTGCTGTCTGCTGTGGTGTAAGTAGGAGGTTGGGTGGGGGGGTTTGAAGCTTAAATGACAGCTTTCACCGAATCAGTCTCCTTAATGAGACAAGTAAATGCAGAGTTGCTGCAAAGAAAACCACAGAAGATAACTCTAATCATTAGTGCGCAAATGAACAACAGGAAAAGGAAAAAACAGACCAGCCCCATTCAAAAGAGACTAGTTCAAGTCTAGTGTCAGCCCAGTTACCACAGTTGGATGTGATCTCACCCATGAAACAATAGCTCACTGGGATAGTAATAAGGAGACTCCCCGACAGGTGGATTTCCATGCATGTCATGGTGATGGCCAGACTTTGAGACCTGAGCCAGTGGCCAGCTTCTTATATACAGAGAGGATCCTCTGCTTGCAGTGGGTTAGTAAGTTGAAGGCATCATAGTTTACAGATGCACTGAAAACACCTAACTGCACAGCATGCTGCAGTTAGCTGTGTTGTGTGTTTCATGACCCCCAAGCCCACCCTACTTTATAATGGCAGGTTGAGTAGGCACCATTGCCTACCTTGCCCAGCATCAGTCATCTGAGAGGATAGACTGAGTACCCTCACCCAGAAAAAGATCCAGACCCAAAAGTCAACACATAGGTTCTGCCAAATGTACATTGCTTTTGTTCCAGCCTAAGGTTTAAAAATCATAAGTGGGATCATCATTAAGCCAGGGACCATCTGAGATTTATAAATTTATCCATGTTTGTTCTGGGAGTACACAAAGCCCAAAGCATCTTTTTTCTACAGCCCAAGTTTCTTGAGAAGATTGCACAATCGCTATTATGATTTAGATCTAGAAGTCACCCCAATCCCTGTGAGCTTATAGGTGGGGCTTCTGGGAGGTGAAGTGCCTGGCCTGGATCATGCGCATGCTATACTCATGGGTGGACTGTCTGCTGAAAATTTTATAGCTAAATGTGTTGTTGGATGGTGAGGCCTGGCCAGAGGAGGTGCTCCCTGGGGGTGTGGACTTGAAGGTAGATCCACCCTTCCCCTCCCTTCTCGCTCCACTTCCTTGCTGCCATGAGATGAGCAGTTTTCCTCACCAGACTCACCATACCTGAAGCCAGCTGATCATACAAGGACTGAAACTTCAAAACTGTGAGCCCAACATAGACCTCTCCTCCCTTAAGTGGCAAGTGTTGGGTATTTTGTCCAAACAACAAGAAAGAGACTAAGACAGTCACAAAATCGGATGACAGTTGCTCTAGATCCTTACACCTTGCCAGAAGCTTAGACCTGCTCTGGATCAAATCATAATTTATGCATATTTAGGAACCAAGAAAACTAGGAGGGAATGTGTCTGCAACAAAACTTTGTTTGAGCTGTCATTGATAAGTTTGAAGATTAATAGGGAAAAAAATTTTTTTACAAAATCATTGAAGGCTTTCCCTGGCTCTAATGATCTAAGCTTGACAAAGGGACTAGTTAAGCACTCAATAATCAGAGCCATACCAATCTCTTGTCTCTTATTCCCCAATCTCAGTCTCTGTCTCTTCCATCTTTCTGTGTCTGGCTCTGTCTCTCTCTCTCTCTTTCACACAGACACACACACATACAAGCACATGCACGCACATGACTACAATAGACCAGAAAAGAAACAGCCACTGTGAGCAACCAGACTGACCTGGGTTCAGGCCTCCCATCCCTCTCACTGGCCTCAGGAAGTGACATCCTTTCTCACAGCCTCGGAATCCTCAATGGGCAAATGGGCACGGGTACAAATCAACAATGGCCAAGGAATAACCCATTTCAGAGTGGTCAAAGGGCTTGAACAAATCAGACAGTCAATAGTATTGTTAGAGAGGTCATGTTATTAATCACAGAGATGCTGCTTGACAGCCACCAGGACAGTCACCATGAGGCACACAGACAATAGCAAGTGTTGGTAGAGAACTCCAAGAAACTTTAAGCTTTCTAAGTGGGGTTCAAAAATAGTGTCTCAAAACACTGAACACAGAGCTACATCAGATGACCCTGCGACTCCGATCCTAGGTCTATCCGCAAGAGAGTTAAAAACCTACATGCACACAAAGCCTGAGACACGGATGTCAGTATATAGCAGCATTAATCAAAACAGACAAAAGCAGCTTCTGGATGGATAAACCAATTGTGATGTAACTGCATAATGCAGTTTTACCAGCCACACACCAGGAAGTGCCAGCTTGTGCAACAACAAGGGAACCTCAGCAATACCAAGCAAAAGAAAGAAATCAGCTGAAAGGCCCAGCTCCAGCCTGGGACGTGAAGCTGCTGGCTGCTCCCAAGGGAGGAGACAGGGGAAGTGACTGCACTGATGATAAAAATGTTCTACTCAGCCTAGGGTGGTGGCTGAATGTACTGAAAACTACTGAACATACCTTGTAAGAGAGTGAATTTGATGGGATGAGAATCAGGTCCTAACAAAGTTTTATATGGGGAGGAAAAGCTGAAGACCTCACACACAGGGCTGCTGTGAACACAAGCACACCTGGGATGGCCCAGAGTGCTGGGAGGGATGTGCCAGATTCTGAATAAACAGAAGAATCTTTTCATCTCCATTAAGAGGAGATAGAGGGCCAGAGGGTTAGCTCAGTGGTTCCGGCGCCTGCCTCACAAGCGCAACTGAGTTCGATCCCCGGTAACCACATATAATGCTGGGCATGGAGACACGCCCACCAACAATCAACACTGAATACCACAATGCCGGACCTGGTGGCTCACGCCTGTAATCCCAGCACTCGAGAGGTAGAGACAGGAGGATTGCTGAGTTCGCGGCGGCTTGCCTGGGCACCATAGTGAGCTCAGGGCCAGCCTGAACTACAAAGCGAGACCCTGTCTCCAAAAAGCAAAAAAAAAAAAAAAAAAGAGGAGATAGATGCTGAGCCAGACATGGTGGTGCTCACCTGTAATCCCAGCACTCCAGGAGGCTGAGGCAAAAGGGTACAAGTTTGAGCACATCCTGAGCAATTTAGTGAGACAGCTCAGGGAAGAGGCCCTGGGTCCAATCCCCAGTTAGTCAAAAATAAAAGAGGAGGATAGCTTAAGGCCAGAGTCAGGATGCTGGGGGCAGAACCAGCCCCAGGATATGAACTGATGGCCTAGCTAGGGGCAGCCCTGAGGGCTGGGTGAGCCCTGAAGGTCAGTCAGTCCACCCCTCCCTAGGCCACACCACCTATGCAGGAGGCTCTGAGGGTGGCAGGGGCCCTCCCCTAAGGCCCAGCCTTTTTTAGCATTTTCTGTATGCAAATACCTTTCAGCTCTTGGTCCCCCCAAGTTTCCCAGGCCCTGGCCCAGGGAAGTTTCCTCCAGGAGGGAGAGCAGCTGCCAGGACAGCAGAGGCTGAGACCTTTGGAGACAATCCTTACCTTCCTATGTTATTCCTTCTGGCAGTAGCAGGACGAGAAAGCCATTACCTACCACTGGGGAAACTGAGGCCCAATGGGGACAAGAGGATTCTGAATACTCTACACCAAGCTGGTAAAACAGTTGAGAGCAGCTGGTCACCTACCTGGTGGCAGTTTCAGAACAAGCCCAGGACTGAGCAAATGTCATCTTCCCTGATTTTTCCTGAGATAGAGAAGAGGTTCTCAGCACCAAGAAGTGTGTGCCTGGGCTCCAGAAGCCCTTGGGAAGCAGCCAGGTCACGCTGGGGAGGGCCTGACCCCCAACCCTTCCCACTGCCCTGCCCCCAGCCCACAGCCACTACCTGTGTGAAGAGCAAGTTGTACAGCAAGTTGTACAGCCAACTGTGTGTCCACAGCAGGCGGCCGGGAAGGAGGCAGGCTGCACCTGTGACAGCAGGAGGCGGAGTCATGACGTGACCCCAGCCGGCAGACAGCTCACTTGGGTGGCATTCCTTCCTGCCCACTGCCTGCCTTGCTATCTGGCCCCAGGCCTTCCTGTCTGACTGGACTCTTCCTCTGGCCCCAGGAGGGGCCGATGGGCAGCAATTCAAGAGGGAGGTGATAGAGCACATTGTCCTGGATGCCTCTCCATCCCACTGGGGATGATTCAGACCCCTGTCACATGCCCCAATTGGCCTTACCTGTCACTTTCGCTTCTGAGGCTATGATTGGGCTCCATGGAAGAGAGGAGACCCGGGGACTCTAGGGGCTGAGGGATCCTATAAGTGGGTACTACTGTGCTCTCGCCTGGGGAAGAACTAGTTCCCTTCCCTCTATTTGCCCCACCTCTGCTGTCACCCTGAGGGTGTCCTCATCAAGGCACGCCTTCCTCTTCTCTCTCTGTGCCTTCTCAGAGAATTCTCACCCAGGCCTGCACCATCTGCCACACCCCTCTGCTACCCCTGACTGACTCCTAGGACCTCTTCTCCCACTCCTCTGCAGCTATTCTGGTTTGATTTCCAGACATTCCCATAGGCCCCAGGGTCTTTGCACAGGCTCATCTCTATCACCCTCAAGAAAGCCACACCTCCCTACATCCCTGCCTTGGTCTCTATTCAAGCATCACCTTTTCTGAGACCTTCCCTGCCGCCACACAGTAGTAAACCCAACACTGCCCAACCCCCTCACCCTGCACCGCTGTTACTATCTGACGTTGTTCTGTGTATTTCCTTGGTACTTATTTGTCCTGTCCTCTGGGATCTAGGACAGGGCACACATAACATGAGCTCAGTGGATTCTACTGAATGAGTGAACTGAAAGGTTGGCCAAAAGGCTTCCAAGTGCAGGGGCCAGCATTATGCTAAGTGTGTACAAATCATCTATGACTGCAAGGGGACCTCAGGCTGGGAGAGTGGAAGGGGGAGCTTCAGAGATAGAAACTTATGAGCCAGACCGAGACTACATTTCATATAGGATCCATGAAAACATGGTGAGGGGCAGGAATCTGGCCATGGCCCCAGAGGTGGAGACTAGAGAGAGGGGCAGGGGAAGTGGAGATGTGCTGTCCAACAAACACCAAGGCTACCTGCATGTGTGATCATGGGTCCCCTGAATTATTGCCATGTGGACCTGTGATATAGTATCAGTGTGAGATACATGTTGGATTTCAAAGACTTTCATGGAGGCAGGCATGATATTACATACCTTCAATCCCAGAATTTGGAAGGATCATTATGAGTTTGAGGCCACCCAACGCTACATAGTGAATTCAAGACCAGCCTGAACTACATAGTGACACTATGTCTCAAAGACTTGAACTGAAAATACATACACATATATGTGTATGTTACGTCATGAATATTTTCCATTGGTGACCTGTAAAAATGATAATATTTTGGTGGTGCATGCCTATAATCCTCATTATACAGGAGGCTGAAGCAGGAGGATCCCAAATTCAAGGCCAGCCTCGGCATCTTGGAGATTCCCTACCCCAAAATAAAAAATAAAAAGGGCTGGGTTGTACCTTAGTGCAAAGACCCTGGGTTCAATCCCCAATGTGCCAAAAAATAAGAAACAACAGACAATATTTTGGATCTAATGGATTAAACACGTATTATTAAAATTTTCGGTTTTTAGTGTAGATATGGGAACTTTTTTTTTTTTTTTTTTGAGGCAGGGTCTCACTTTGTAGTTCAGGTTGGCCCTGAGCTCACTATGTAGTCTAGGCAAGCCTCTAACTCAGCAGTCCTCCTGTCTCTGCCTCCCAAATGCTGGGATTACAACCGTGAGCCACCACACCCGGCACTGTGGTGTGTGGTACTGATTGCTGGTGGGCGTGAGTCACCACACCCTGCACTGCTGTATGTGGTTACCAGGATTTGAACCAGGAACCTTGCACTTGCTAGGCAGACACCAGAACCATATCTCCAGCCTGAAAAAGGAATTTTTAAATGAGGGGTAGGTACAGACTTTCTAGGTAGCTCAGAGTGTGTACCTGTTGGACAGTGCTGATTCAGAGAGCAGAACAGACAGGGCTTGGTGGGTGATGGATTGTGGGGGACAGAGACCCTCGGTCTTACCATGTGCTTCCTCTCCCCTCCAAAAGCTCCTTTCTGAAGAGACCATCAGCCAGAGGCCACAGGAACAGCATACAGAGTCAGGCTCCAGTTTAAAACAAGTGCACACAATTCCTGTCTTCAAGACACAACTCCTGTCTTCAAGATAAGATCTAAAAATGAGTTGGCTGACAGAACAAGCAATGAGCTACGCTTATGCAGAGGAAAGAAAGTTGAACTCAACCAACCTCAAAGTATGGCCCAGAACAAGAGCTTCAACACATTAGGAGACCCCCCCCCCCATTTTTGAGATGGTCTTGCTTTGTAGTTCAGACTGGCCCTGGGCTCACTATGTACCCCAAAATAACCTTGAGTTCACAGCAATCCTATTGCCTCTGCCTTCCAAATGCTGGGATTATAGGCATGAACCACCACGCCCCAGCATTGTAGAATGTGGTACTGATTGCTGGTGGGCATGAGTCACATACCTGGTGTTGTTGTATATGGTTACTGAGGATCAAACTCCAGACTTTGTGCTAGGCAGGCACAGAACCACTGAGCTAAATCCCCAGCCCACTAGGAGCCCTTTTAAATGCAGGTTCCCAGCACAACAGAATCAGAAACCCAGGAATGGTTTGTATATCTGTCTTTTAACAAGCTCTGCCCTGCCATTCTATTGACAGCTCAGGCTTGAGGATGAAGACTGAACAGTGCTTCCTACCATGTAAAATCTTAACGACCTGACACATAGTAGGTGCCCTAGTTCCTCCCTCTCTGAGCCCCAGTCTCCCTCTCTGCTCCCCTGCAGCACACAGTAGTGTGTGCTCAGGATAGGATGGAGGCTTATCCCGGGGACATTTCCTACCTCTCCAGTGAGGGTAGACATCACCGACACCTGAGCACAGCTCCAGCAAGAGGGACTTCCTGCACATGAGCATGACTCTTGGGACAGCCTCCCACCACTGTGGGCACAGCTGACACCCCCAGGTGCCAGCTCAGCAGCAGAGCTTGGCATCCGGCTTCCCCACATTCCAGAACTGCCAGCTGGGTGCCTGATTCAGCAGGCACGTGTGCCCTGCAACAACAGCTGACCACGTGGCCTCAGTTTCCCTGTCAATAAAGATGAGACAGCAGCCACATCACCCCACAGATTCCAAATATGGGATCATCTGCACTCCTGGGCATTTCGTCCATGGCCTGTACCTGGCAGATGTAGAGCTGGCACAGTGGGAAGAATGTAACTTTCAACCTCCTAGGTGTCAGATGTTTCTTGTTTGCGTCCCCTGAAATTGAAGAATGAATTCTAAAGGACAAAGAAAGTTGAGAATAGGAAAGGTTTATTGCAGAATTGGAAAAGCTCCTGAGAAACAACAGGGGTCCCAGAAGTAGGATGCCAACCCAACAAGCACACTTTTCTCAGAATGTTTTATAAAGTAAAATGGGTCAAGGTGGGTCAAACCTTGATTAGTCTACAGGATTACAAATATAGTGGCTTAGGTAATGTTGATTGCAGGGAAGCAGGGCACATAGCAAGGGGACATGAAGAGAACAAAGGCATTTTTAGGACAAGATTGGTCCGGAGGTCCTGGTCACCTATCTGGGTGACTGATGTCCATCTGTACTTTATTGAACTGGTTGATATAGTACAATCTTTTTTTTTTAGACAGGCTCTTGCTTTGTAGTTCAGGCTGGCTCTGAGCTCACTATGTAGCCTAGGCAAGTGTCGAACTCAGCAATCCTCCTGTCTCTGCCTCCCGAGTGCTGGGATTACAAGCGTGAGCCACCACACCCGATATGATATAGTACAATTTTCAAGTACTGCCTATTGTCCAGGAGGCATGGAGGTCTGCTCAGTTTATCTTTATCTTAAGGCCTGGCCTTCAACAGATGGACCTCTAGCCACAGTTGTGATGTCTTTTTATCTTTTTTTATCTTTTTTTTTTTGTAGTTCAGGCTGGCCCTGAGCTCACTATGTAGCCCAGGCAAGCCTCGAACTCAGCAATCCTCCTGTCTCTGTCTCCCAAGTGCTGGGATGACAGGCGTGAGCCACCACGCCTGGCACCGTGATATGTGGTATCAGTTGCTGGTGGGCGTGAGTCACCACACCCAGCATTGTATGTGGTTCCTGGGGATCGAACTCAGGGCCTTAAGCTTGCGAGGCAGGCACTGGAACCGCTGAGCTAAATCTCTGGTCCGTCTTTTTATCTTATTCTGCTGATTTTCTTTCTTTTTTTTTTTTAGACAGAGTCTTGCTTTGTAGTTCAGGCTGGCCCTAGCTCACTGTGTAGCCCAGGCAGGCCTCAGCCTTTAACTCAGCAATCCTCCTGCCTCTGCCTCCCAAGTGCTGGGATTATAGGCTTGAGCCACCAAACCAGGCATTTGTGGTATGTGGTACTGATTGCTGGTGGGCGTGAGTCACCACACCCAGTATCATATCATTGTATGTTGGTACTGGGATCGAACCAGGGACCTTGCGCCTGCTAGGCAGGCACTGGAACCACTGAGCTAAATCTCCAGCCCTCTGCTGATTTTCTTGACAGCCCAGCTCCTTTCTGCAGTATATTAATTTCCCATCAAATTTAGCTTCCTATAATAGAAAGACAGGAGGTTAGCTTGCTAGGAGCACCCTGGAGTTTGGTTTTTCATGGACACTGGTGTCTGGGTGCTAGAAAGGTATCTGGGAGCCTAGGCTGCTGTAACTATCCAAAAGCATCTATTGAACAAATTCTTTTTTTTTTTTTTTTTGAGACAGGGTCTCACTTTGTAGTTCAGGCTGGCTGTGAGCTCACTATGTAGCCCAGGCAAGCCTCGAACTCAGCAATCCTCCTGCCTCTGCCTCCCAAGTGCTGGGATTACAGGCATGAGCCACCATGCCCGGTTGAAAAATTCTTTCAATCAAAGAATACTGTGTTCATTTCATGGTGGGAAAGGTGAGGTTCAGTAAGCTGAAATGATCTGCTCAGAGGCACAGGGCTGGGAAGTGGGGGGTGTCAGGATTCACAGTTGAGGCTCCTTGAATGGAGGACCAGATATGGAAAAAAACCCAAGTCCACACAGATGGTCGGGACCCCCCACCCCACATTGGTGTCCACATTTGAAGAATGAGCTTCTGGCCCATGTTGGAATCTGTGATCTGTGCCATGAGAAACCATGGCTGGAGCCAATGTTATTTGAGTTAGAGATTATGTATATATTTATTTATTTAATATACACATTTATTTTAAACTTGTGGTGATTCTCCTGCCTCAGCCTCCTGAATACTAAGATAACAAGTGTATGCAACTATGCTGAGGCACAATAGACTTAGACTCTGTCTGATTCATCTGGGAGTCTGGGCCTCAGCTGTCTCACCTGTAAAGCAGAACAAGGAAAACCTGTCTTGGCTGAGGGCACAAAGCTGCACCTCACAATCTTGAGAGGATCCAGAGCATTACATTTTTAAAAGGAGAAGTTGAGGGAAATTCCTATCCCATCCTGTCAAACACAAATTGTAGGATTTATTTCAACAGGCCTTCCTTTAAAAAAAAACAAACTGAAAAATCCCTTAGACAAATAACATTTCATTTTTCCCAAATCTGAGATCAACTCAGGTCGTTGTGCTTGCCAGGCAGGTGTGGCACCACTGAACTACATCCCCGGCCCTAGACAAGTAGCATTTCAGACGACAGATACAAGTGGATGTTCTTGGTTGTCTACAGATAAGGGACATGGAGTGAGCAGCAGCACCTTGTGCTGGGGTTTGTCCTTTACAGAAGCAGAGCCACTGTGTGTGGGCAGCTCACTTCTTTCCAGCATGCAGCGGTGTCTCCGTATGGGCGTGCCCCAGCAGGCAGCCACTCATTAAGAAGTACTATCACAGTTAAGACAAGACCAGGATACGCGGCCTTGGTTTCCACATGAAAGGGATTTCGCTTCTGTGGGCTAAATCCTTAGGAGCACAGTTTCTGGGCAAGCATTTTGAGAAACTACTACATTCTTTTCCAGAGTGCCTGGCCATTTCAAACCCCCCCAGCAACAGATGAGGGTGACTTTCTCTGCATCCTCACAGCTCTGGGTGGTGTATTTTTTATTTATTTTGACCACACTGATCGCTTTCATGGTGTGCTTCCCTGAGGGCTAAGGAGGTGGAACATGGGTACACATGCATATTTGCTGTCTGTGCTCACCCTCTGGAAAAATGTCTGCTCATGTCTTTTGCTCGTTTTCTGACTGTCTGATGTGCTTTCTCTGTGGACTGCTGAGAGTTCTTGACGTTCAGCAAACAGTGATCCTGCCAGCTCTGTGGTGGGCAAACACTCCACCTAGGAAGGCACTGAGGTCATTTTTTTGTCTCCTCATGACCCCTGCAGCCTGGCCATGGACCCTCCACACAGAAGCCAGGACCAGAGGTCACAGGGCATCTTGGGCAGAGGTGGGACCTGGCCAGCTGGCCCTCCAGCCCTCCAGCTAGTGGAAAGGTTGGTCTCCCAGAAAACAAACAAGGCACCACAGCCACATGGTGAGCATCATGGGAGATGCCAAGGCCTAGGGAGGTTGAACAACTATGTCAAGATCACAGAACAACTCCCTGATGTGATCTGGAGGTTCAGTTGCCAAACTCCTTGCAACTCCTTCCTTTCCTCCATGATCCTGGTTTCCCCAGGGAAGGAGGTTAGAGGCCTCAGATGTATTTAGTGGCTCCCAGAGGGATGAACACAGCTTTCAGGAAAGGGGAATGAAGGCTTTCTCCAGAGAAAAGTGACTGGGAGCAAATCCTGAGGTGTTGTCTTCTCTCCTGGTGACACTGGCACAGTTAGAAAAGAAAATGGAAGTGGGCTGGGAGCTTTGGTCTACTTTCCTGTGGCCAGGTATGAGCTCCGAGGCTCATAGGGCATGAAGAAAAGTCTCTACCAGATGGTGTTGGCCTTGGGTCCCTACGTCCTGGTGAGGGAGCAATGTCTTCTATTCACAGGGCAAAAGTACATGAAGACACCTCTCAGTCCACCGCTCTGAGGGGCCAGCATGTGATCTCTGTGGACACAGGAATACAGGACAGGAGGGCCAACCACATCCAGCACTGCCAGGCTCAATAAAGAAGTTAGGCATGGTGGTACACACCTGTAATCCCAGTCATTTGGGAGGCTGAGGCAGGAGGATTGAAACTTGAAACTCAGTCTGAGCAACTTAGCAAAAACCTACCTCAAAATAAAAAATGTTGCAATTAGGTTCCTGGTCTCAGTTCAGGGTCTAGAGTCTGGCACATAGCTGGAGGTTTGAAGAGAGGGGATGTAGCTCCTGTCCCCATGTGCCTGACTGTGTCCAAGAAGCAAACTGTGTGGGTCTTAGCTGGAGTTTCAGAGCCACAGGGCCAGGAGTCACCCACAGCAGCAAGGTAAAGGAGTACCGCCTGTCTGGAGCAGCAGGCAAGAGTATGGGAGGGATGGGACAGGGGAGGCTGGGGAAGCTGGCCGTGAGGGACCTGCCGCTCACTTATGGGGCAGGTGTCTTGGCTTCGTGGACACTCATGTCCATGGCTCAGATCATGACACCTCCAGGTCCCAGAATCACGTAATCAGAAAGAAGCTCACTTTGCAAATTGATCCCTTCTGATGAAGGATAGCTCAGTAGTTATGACTAGGGACAGACTGCCTGAGCTTGAATCAGACTGTGACCACTGGCTGTGTGACCTTAGGGAAGTAACTTCGTTTCTCTGAGCCATGGTTTCCTCAGGTACAAGTAAAGTACCTTATAGAGTTACTACCTGGTACACCAAACTGCTTATAAGAGTCCCATCCGTAATCAAATTCAGAGACAGTCTCAGGGCGGTGCTGTCTTCAGCACATCCTCCCATTTGTACCTCTCCCGCTGTCTCCCTGGTGCTGGGGGTAGAGCCCAGGAGCTCCCACCTGCTAGGCAAGCTGTCTGCCACTGAGCTGGACCCCAGCTCATCCTTCTTTTAGTAAAGTGAGCATGAGACCAGGTCCATAGACCTCAGAGGCAGCAGTGTCTAATTAGAATGTGATAACCTTGCTTGTCTTTGCTGGTATTTGTCTCTGTTTCAATAGTTATTTTTAATTTCTGTCAGATAGTTCTGGGTTTCTGTCTTGAGTGGTTACAAAATTTTCTTTGAAAATAAATTATTTTAATCTGGTACAGTGTGTACCCCTATAATCCCAGCGACTTGGAAGCCTGAGGCAGGAGACTGGCATACTCAATGCCAGCCTGGGCTATTTAGCAAGGCTCATCTCAAGTAAAGTTAAAAAATGGCTGGGGTCTAGCTAAGCAGTAGAGCACTTGCCTATATGGACCCTCATGTCCATCCCCAGTACTGGAAAATAGGAAAAAGGACTATTTTAAGATGTGAAAGTTACACTATGATATTTAAAATTATAAATATTAAAAGAATGATAGGGTTTAGTAGTAAATAATTAGGGAAAAGAAAAGAACTGATGGTAAAAGAAAGGAGACAAAGCTTGTGTATATAGGGGCAGAGGGTTGTAGAGTAGTGGGTTGGGGAAGGGGAAAAATGAGAACTAAGTTATGTCATATACTGATACAAATTCTCAATGTGAAGTGTAATTGTGATGTGTACATACAATGTACCAATAAATTAAATTTTTTTTAAAAAAAGGATGTGTTAGATAAAAGTACAGGTAGTTCTGAAAGATGTAGAGTGAAGTTTAGGAAGCTTTGGTGCTAGGGACAGGAATCCAAGAAGTATGTACCGAGGAGGCTTGTTCTACAGAGCAGGACAGACAGTGCTGGCCACCCCCACCCCATCCCCCCACCACCCAACCCCTGCGCAGTGAGAAACTGGCCAATCAGAAACAACAGGGGGACTCATCTCATGCATACCTTATTTTCTTGAAAATGAGACCGAAATGGAAAATAAGCTCTAGCATTTTTCAGAATGTTCATCATATAAGCACTACCTCAAAAATAAGCCCCAGTTAAAATGGTGAGCCAGATGGACAATTAAGTACATCTGTTATAACACATGATGAACATCCTGAATTATAAAGTAATAGTATATAATTATTATAATAAATATTATTGATATTAATACTTAAATGAAAGTATGAATTATAATTATTTATAAATACCCAAGTGGCACCTTTGGATGAAAGCTAAACAGATGAACTCAAAATTTATTGCAGAGTAACCAATCAGAATACAAACATCATGCACAAATAATATGTGCACTTAATAATGAGCAGATGCGGTCATATCTATGAAACTTAATAATTCAGTACATCATGTACTATAATGGGAATACTTAATCCACTCATGTAAAATAAAGAAATGTTTGTGAATTTTGGTACCTGTGGTATTTCACCACTTTTGTGTGGACCACTATTCTTTTTTTTTTTTTTTTCAGTACTAGGGATCAAACCCAGAACCTTGTGCTTGCCAGGCAGGCACAGCACCACTGAGCTACATTCCTGGCCCTGGACCACAGTTCTTAGCTGTCATCATGTTTATTGCCACTCCTATCTTTTAAGTCTTCAATTAACACTTAACTTAAAGGCAACTTTGTGGAGCCCATCCTATAAGAGGTCATGACTTGGGTAAAGAATTCGTGGGATTAGATTACCAATAGCTTCATTGTCAATACACTATCACAGGCTACATGGACAGGAAATACTCATTTTAGGAGAGCTCTGTTGCTGGCCATGAGGCATTGGTGTCAATGACTCAACAGGAAATGGAATCACAAGAAATTTAGGCCAGAATTTGGGGTTTGGAGAGTTATAACAATGTTCTAGGGCAAGATGACAGGACCAAATTTGAATAAATATAGACTTTTGCATATGAGTAATTAAGGAAGTGTAGATTGTTATACATTAAAAAAAAGACATCCCCTGAATTAAGTCCCATTGCTTCTTTTGGAGCAAAAAATGAATATTCAACCCAGTCTTAATTTTGGTATAAATTAAAGATACAGACTAATCTCTGACACACCAGGCAAATTTGAGTCTGTAAGAACTTTGCATTATTTAAGGACTTACTGTCACTTTTGTCACTGGGGATAATCATGGGTTGGCAGATGTGTGGAAACGATGTTAGCGACTGCTGTCGCAGGCTAAAGTGATGCTGAGCACTGTGACACTGTCTGGCAGGAGATGATGCTTGGCCTTGATACTCTTTCCCTACTGCATGCAGGCTCTTTTCGTAAGTCAATGTTTAAGGCTACAGGGCAGCATGGGGCCAGGCTCCACAACACTGTTCCTTAGAAGCTTGGGACCATGGAGTCCAGCTCTGCTTGAACCCGGAGAGACACAGGCAGTGCCCCAAGACAGGAGACTCCAGGTGGAGATCTCATATAGACTCTACCACAATGAACACGCCTGGCTTGAGGATTCCCCCAGGAGGGTGGATCTGTGGGGCTGGAGCTGTACCTTTGGACAGATCAACAGACTGAACAAATGATTGTGTTTAACAGATTCTGTGAATGGATGAGCATCAGAGGCCAGCCTGTGGCTCAGCCACAGGGTGCTTGCTTGGCTAGTATGCACGAAGCCTCGGTTTGATGTCCAGAACAACAACGGAATGTATATGGCCTTTGTGACAAATACAAATGGAAGGAGGAAAGGAGAGAAGGAAAAGGAAGGAGGAGGGAGCAACAGAATGAGGAAGATCAAGAAAATTCCCTGAGGGGTACCCAAGAGCCGCTGGAGAGCTGGGAGGTATCAGGGATGGCTCTCTCAGCCTAGGAGTCTCTTCTAAGAACCCCAGAAGCCACTCCCAAGAGCATCGTCTGGCAGAGCTCAATCCTGGGCAGATGTCACAGGACACACCTGTCCTGTGGGTGTGAGGCAGGTGTGGTATGGGATGACAGGAGCTGAAACTGGAGGCGGCTTCCTTGCCAGGAGATGCTCCTGGCCTCTCTGCCTGGCTCCTAAATCCCCCCTCCTATATCCTGAGCCAGCCAGGTTTCCTCTGAGCAATAGGACCAACAGAGGACCCAGAGACAGACGGAAACATGTGGGAGGGACTGGGGCCGGGAAGAAGCTCAGCTCCAGTGCTGACTCTAGGGGCTGAGGGCCAAGAGATCACAAATGCCAGTGAGGTCCATGTTCCAGCTAGAGCAGAGAACACAAGGGCGTGAGGGCAGATCTGCTGGGCACACGCACTGAGTCATGGCCGATCCATTCCAGAATCAGCTGGCAGGCATCCAGGGAAGATATGTCATCAGCTCCCAAGGCGTCCCTCAGCCCCACCCAGACCTGACACACAGGGAGCACAACACTCCCTGTGGCTCTGGCCTCCACTAAGGTACAGTGCATACTAGGTGGTCTGCCCTACTAGATGTGATGATGACATAAGCAACAGCTGCCACCTCCTGCAGACTCACCACAGCTGAGTGTCTCTCTCTCTCCCAAATGCTCCACCTAGGAGGTGGGTGCTGTCATTTCCGTTCACAGTGGGAAAATTGGGACTCAGACTGAGTCACCTAGCCCAGGTCCACAGCCTGAGGGGCTCAAACAACTCTATCTCTCAAAAAGCAGCTGTTCCTGATGATGATTCTACCAGCAGCCTGGTTCTCCTGTTGCTGCCTGAAGGGACACTCACCACTCCCACCTCAATGTCCTCCCAAGCTGGGTTGCAGGCCCCACATCTCAGCCTGCCACAAAGCCCTCTCCCGAAATGGGTGATGGACAGAAGGGAGGCCAACCTTGCTTGCTGCATGCCACACATATCTTCCTCCTCATCATTGAAAGAGTGACAAAGCCAGCCTGGATGCACACAGCTATAATCCCAATTACTCGGGAGACTGAGGCAGGATTACAAATTCAAGGCCAGCCTGACCACTTTAGTCAGACCCTGTCCTCAAAACTCAAAATAAAAAGAACTGGGGATATAGCTCGGAGTTCTCTGGATTCAATTCTGAGTATGTAAAAAAAAAAGTTTAAAAAGAAGGAATTTTTAATAAAAAATCAGACAATGTGGATAAATCCCCCAAAAAACATATTCTGTGAAATAATACAAATAACTGGAGATCTAGAAATACAAGATAGAATTCAAAGCTATACTGAATAATAAATACTTCATGTTAAACTAGAGATATTGGAGTTTAAGTACAAAAATATTCTTGTGTTATTCAGGACTAGGGAAATACAGATATTAATTAACTTGTAAATTAAGTTAGGGGTTTAGTAAATTAACTCTTTCTTTCTTTCTCCCTTTCTTCCTTCCTTCCTCTCTCTCTCTCTCTCTCTCTCTCTCTCTCTTTCTTTCCTTCAAGACAGGGTCTCACTTTGTAGTCCAGGCTGGCCCTGAGCTCATGATGTAGCCCAGGCAAGCTTCCAGTTCAGCAATCCTCCTGCCTCTGCCTCCCGAGTACTGGGATTACAGAAATGAGCCACCATGTCCTGCATCGTGGTAGGTGGTACTGATGGCTTGTGGGTGTGAGTCACCATTGTTATATGTGGTTACTAGGGATAGAACTCAGGACCTTGTGCTTCCTAGGCAGGTGCTGGAACCTCTAAATCTCCAGCCCCATAGTTAATTATCTTTGTTAAAATATTAAAGGTGTCCTAGAACCTAGTAAAGATAGAATATATAACTTTCAGTTATCAAAGGTAACTATCTATCATCACTGGAGCAAAGGTAGTTTTCTTTCTAACTTTTTACTTTCACAAATTATAGATTCACATGAAGTTGTAAAAATGATCCATAGGGCCAGGCGTAGTGGCTCATGCCTGTAATCCCAGCACTCGGGAGGCAGAGACAGGGGATTGCTGAGTTCGAGGCTTGCCTGGGCTACATAGTGAGCTCAGGGCCAGCCTGAACTACAAAGCGAGACCCTGTCTCAAGAAAAAAAAAAAAAAGAAAGATCCATAGGGTCCCCTTGTGTTTCATCCACATTCTTCCGATAGTGGCATTTCACATAGTTGTAGTAAACAGCAAAACTAAGAATTTGACAGTAGCTAACATTATTAGCTAGATGGCAGTCTATTCTGTTTTCACTATTTTTCACACACATTCACGCATATGTATGATCTTTTTTCTTTTCTTGATTCTC
This sequence comes from Thryonomys swinderianus, assembly GCA_004025085.1. Lineage (NCBI taxonomy): Eukaryota > Metazoa > Chordata > Mammalia > Rodentia > Thryonomyidae > Thryonomys > Thryonomys swinderianus. The sequence goes on from PVIC010029220.1 coordinate 22,201, forward strand.
TCCTTTCCTCTGATTTTTTCTCCCTTTTCTTTTCTTTTGAAGTCCTGGGCATTGAACCCAGGGCCTCACAAATACCACAGGAGACAATTACTGTACCACTGAGTCACATCCTCAATTGAATCCTCAAACATCAAATTCCTACATAACTTTTTATAGAAATTCTGTTGTCCTATTGTGGCAATCTGACCAGATCAATCAAAGTAATCAATCAGAAGAGTTAGGTAAAACAATAAATATTTATTACTGGTAATTGACCAATCTTGGAAACAGGTCCCTTATTGACTGGCCCCATCCTAAGGGTGAGTAGGGTGGTTATAGTGTTTACTCATCTATTTAGAATTTTGGGTATGTGGTACTGGGAATTGGACTAAGGACCTTATGCTTGTGAAACAAGCTCCAGAACCACTGAGCCAAATCCCCAACCCTAAGCAAATTTCCTTTCCTTCCTTCCTTCCTTCCTTCCTTC
>PVIC010029221.1:0-22682 GCA_004025085.1 Thryonomys swinderianus
GAATTCTTTCCCTTTTCCTGTGACGCTTTCTGCCCCCGTTGACACTCAGGAGATCCTGAGTAAAATCTGTCCTTGGTGCATATTGTTCAGAATGGTGTCAGCAAGAGTACTGAGGGAGCCAGTGAAAGGTCTGATGCGCTGTGTCCCTTGTGGCCAGGGAGGAAGCAGCACCGTAGGGGCTGGCGGAGCTGGAGGAAGAGACCCGCTGAGGAAGCAGCAGAGGGGAATCACCGCTGGAGCCGTCTAAAAGCTAACTGATGGCTTCATTAAATAGCCAGTGAATTAAATCCATGGGCATTGATTTGAGCTGCCTTCAGGCCAGGACATTGAAAGCATATATTGACTCCGGCCTCACAGGCTAACGCTATGTATCAAAACTTCCCTCCAAGGACTCTAATCCTCAAACAAATGGTTTCTTCTCTACCACAGCAAATGTGCTTTCAGGAAGTTTGCCAGAAGTAAATTTGTTTATTTAAAATTTAAGATGGAAGGTAGAAATCTTCAGAAGAAGAAAGACCTAAGTGAAGCATCTTAAAAAGAAGTTGGGTGGCTTGAGAAGTTACGATTTAAAATGATGCACTCTAAAAATTATGGGACAAGCTGGGCGTGGTGGCTCATGCCTGGCATCCCAGCACTCGGGAGGCAGAGGCAGGAGGGTTGCTGAGTTCGAGGCTTGCCTGGGCTACACACTGAGCTCAGGGCCAGCCTGAACGACACAGCGAGAGAGACCCTGTCTCAAAACAAAACAAAAAAGTTATGGGACAATGAAAGTGGGAGGAAGGAGCAATGTGTGAGGGTTCTGAAGCTAACCGCCACTGAGCACAGTCATTGCAGAAGCTGGGGAAGGCAGGACGGGAGCCCCTGCGTGCTAAACATGGCTGCCGGAGGAATCAAAAGCATCCTACCACAGCGGCACATATGCACACATGTTTATAGCAGCACAGTTTGTGATAGTTAAATCTTGGAAACAGCCCAAATGGCCATCAACTGGAGACAGGATAAAGAAGATGTGCTTTTTTTATAAAATGGAATATTCTTCGGCCATAAAGAATGATAAATTTGAGTCCTTTATACTAAAATGGACATACTCATAAGTTAAATAAATAGGACACAGATGTGTCAATACTGTATGTTTTCTCAAGTATGAAAAATGAAGGGGTATATGAATGCCAAATAGGTACTCTGAAATAGGAAGAAAATGTGCAAAAGGGAAAGGGCAGGTAGGGAAAGTAAAGAAGGGAAAGAAAAAATTTGATATTAAAAAAAAGAAAACAAAGCTTATGTATAGAGGGGGTGGGATTGTACAGAGGGGAAAAATGAGAATGAAGATATGTCATACACAGGTACAAATTCTCAATCCTGAATGTGATCGTAATGCATGTATAAAATGTACCGCTAAAATCAGTTTTTTAGAATGGCCGCTGGGGGAGCCCACTCTTCCCCTCCGTCCCCCCGGCGCCTGACTGCCTCGCCCGCGCCGACAGGCCACGATGAGAGTCTTGAGGAGTGAATGCGAAGTCAGACTGAGTGAGCATACTTTGTCAGTCAGTAAACACTTAAACTGGCGTCCACCAGTTCCGATGGGATCCTACGGGGGCTGACCCGGACCAGATCTCACCTGGGCGTGGCCCATCCTGGTGGTGACTCTAGTCATCCTGCCACCTCCCCAGCCGGGAGGACACGTGCCCTTTACTTACGGCTCCACTACAGAGCACTGCAGGCCGTCGGCCACTCTGGGCAGGGAGCCGTCCCCGCTACACATCCTCTCGGCTTCCTGCCCTGAGGCTGCGTGGTTTCTGTGCCGATCCCTCAGCCCTCACGACGCTGCTTCTTCCCCTGCAGCCCCCAAGGCCTCTGGTTCCACAGCGGCTGACTCTGGCTTCATCTGGTGCTGGCACAGGCCTGGCAGATAAGCCCACCAGGGCCTGGTGACTCCGAGACACTCCCGTGGAACCTCCCAGCTCAATCATCTGGTTAGCTCTATTAGGCCTGGCATAGATGCCCTCCGTTTGCTTTTCAGATCCTGTTCTTTGAGCTCATAGAGCATGGCGGTCGTCTTCCCAGCCAGGTGGGGCAGCCTCAGCAGATACCATGGGTGGAAGGAACTCCCAACCCAGGTGTTCGCTTCATGGCCGGCACAGAAGGCCTCGTCCGGGGGACTCTTGACGCTTCTGCCCTCAGTAAACAAACTTGATGAGAAAAGTGATGCATCTTTAAAAGGGGATTTAGAAGAGAGAATTTGACTCAGGTAGATTATGTGTAATCTAGCCGTGAAGCAGCTCATCTAGAAAGGGCCAGAACGTGTCTGCAAGACTCTTCAGCCACTGAGGAGAGACGGAGACAGAAAGAGCTCAGCTTGCACCACGCTGTCTCCCTGCCCCAAGCGTGCAGTGGTTGACTGTGATTGTTTTCACAGCCTCACCTCCCAGCGTGGCTGTCCTCGGAGCCCACGACAGAGCTTTATTCTACCACTGTTCCTTGAATTTCTCAGATCCATCACTGGCTTCCAGGTTTTTCCCAACATTTTAAAAATACATACTGACAGTTTTGCCCCCTGTTAAATATTCTGCACGTATCAACTGCACCTCCCTACGCTAAGATGCCGCCCGCGGTGCCTCTGGAAGGACGACTGGCCGTGGAGGTCATGGTGACCCCTTCTCCAGGCCGGCACCCAGGGGAACCCATGGAGAGCCTCGCTGAGATGATCCGCCCTGCTCTGGAAACCCGAGAGGAGCCATTCCACTGGGAATAGGTCCTCAGGCTTCCACAGAATCAGGACTGTCACCGCTCCGTCTCAATCCAAAATAATGTAGCAGTGCTTTACCACTTGCTGCCTGGATATCTGTTCGTGAAAACCCTTTCCTAAGTCCTAGGACACTGGCTCAGTCAGTGATAAGAGCTTAGCAATGATGACCTATCAGCCATTTCTCCAGGAGCTCTGTTTTATTTCAAGAACTGTTACACAAGCACTTTCTAAAACTTTGTGGGGAGGCAGAGGTGACTGCAATTATGCTGCGCACTGTGACCAAATGGGAGAAGGTGGAAGCTGTTGTTTCACTTGGTTTTTGTACAATCCGGTTCCTTTCAAGGGAGATCAGCTCCAGAGGCTTTTATTTGCAGGAGCAGGCTGATTGAAGGAGGTATTCACAAACAAAATCAAACTGCAGATGATGAGGATAGCAATTAATGTTAACAAAAAGCCAAAATACATTCTGCAAACTGTAAAATGGCTTTACAGTGTGCTTTGAGGATATAATTGACACATTTCAGGCTGTGCTTATTCAAAGTGTTCTCATAGTATTTATATGCCTTTAATACGCAACTGTATTAGTCCAGTTTTGTCACTGTAATAAAATACCTGAGACTCGGTTCTTTTTTTTTTTTAAAGGTTTATTTAGTTCACCTTTCTGGAGCCTGGAACTCTAACATAATGCCCATTCCTGTAAGGGCCCCTTTGGGGTATCGCCTTATGCTGATAGCCCCACGATGGCAGGACCATGTGTTTCTGAGAGGGCCACGTGAAGGGGCAGGAAGGCAGAGGGGGAAGGAGCCGGTCTGAAGACCTCCCTCCTGGTCCCACCTCTAACAGAGTGCAGGCTCCTGGCAGAGGAACCTTGGCACAGACTCTCAAGCTATGGCAGCAATGTGTGGAAAGTCTTGAAGTAGGTAAGCCCAAAAGAGCAAAGAAGATAGTGCTCAGTTACCTTTGCAGCTATAATTCAAGCCGTATCCCCAAGGTAGTCTTAGGGCAGTCTTTGCCTCTGTTAATTCCCACAGTACCTCAGCCTCACTTTTAGTAGTATATTCCCAAGAGCCGTTCCTTTATCTAAAATAAGTCTATTTAACACTACTTGCCTGTTGAGCAATCAAAGCTCCTCATTTTCCACCTCCACGTTATAAACTGGGGGGAGGGGGGTGTTGCTCATGAAAATCCACTCTTCAGTGCAGAGGATTGTTCTTTGTAGAAAAAGCCCATCGCTGTGCCCAGACTTTGTTAGGAACCCACTGATGTGGGCCAGGAGGTCTGACTGTCCCGGGGAGACTGAAGGGCCCTCCCTCCCTCCCTGGCAGTTACTCCCCCATCAACTTCCCCAGCAAGAAGTAGCTGCTTCTTTTCTTATTATTATTTTTTGAGACAAGGTCTCCCTCTGTAGCCCAGGCAAGCCTCGAACTCAGCAGTCCTCCTGCCTCTGCCTCCCGAGTGCTGGGGTGACAGGCGTGAGCCCCACGCCCGGCAGTAGCTGCTTCTCCTGGCCGTCCTGCTCTCCGTCCTCCATCCTTTCCCGGAGGACGAGCAGTGGCACCCTGAGAACACACGTGGCCATGCCCAGGGGGTGCCTTCCCCGCAGAGCTCCCGGCCCACGCCGGCGTCCTGGGCGCCTGCCCACTCAGGACCAGGTCCAGATGCAAGTGTCGGGAGACAGTGGCGGGGAGCAAGAGAGCGACTGTGTCTACCAAACAGCAGCCTGTTTCCTCGCACGTAAAGGAGCGCAGCTGCGCCCGGGCCTGGCTGGTCTGGCACTCCGCGAGGGGCAGCACTTTTATCCTGTGCTTCTCCCCCTCTGTCGATAGCTTCCACCTCCTGGAGCAAGATTGCTGTTCACTCAGCCTCTCAAATCTCCATTCCAGCCAGGATGAGAATAAAGGAGGATACGGCTTCCACTGGAGAGATCTTTCCAGAAATTGCAGTTGCCAGGTCCTTCCATGAGTCACAGTTAGTCACCTATGGTCATCTGGCAAGACAGGGAAATGTGATCACTCTTCAGGGTCTGCTCCGTCCGCTTCGACAAGCGCGTCTTTTCTCCTCCTCAGCCGAGTGTGACGACTTTCACAGGCAGCCGGAAGGAAGCCAGGGGGTGAGCAGACCCTGAAAAGGCTGTGGACGTTCCCTGTCCTGGCTGACCCGTGGGGCAGCGGCCACCGCCGTGCTCCTCGCCCGGCAAGTCGTGAACGCTCACCTGCCAGACCTCACGGAACAGCCCAGGGAAAGGCTTTCAGCCGGCCCTTCCCTCTGCAGGAAAAGAAAAACCGAGAACAGCTGCTCTCCGTGAAGACATGCACAGACACCCAGATGAAATAAAGCCTCCCCACCTTGGCAAGGCTGTTTCCCCTTGTCAGCGCCTTTTCATACACGGTTGGCTGGTTTGTTTCCTTGGTCTAACAAATTGCCTACCTGGATAATTTCCTTTACAGCCCTCCACCCCTCCGGCTGCAAGCATCGCGCGTGCAGCCGCGATCCCTCTCCAGGCGGAGGAGCTCAGTAGAGCCGTGGGGCCTGTCACGCTCTGAGTTGCTCTCTTGGTCACCAACGCTATCAAGACACTGTCCAGCCCAAACATTAGGACATACGACCCGATAGTATGTTGATCTGAGGAGGACAGCAAAACGTAATTTTGAAGTCACAGTACAAAGAAAGTATCAGAGATCATCACTGTAGCCATGGAAACCTTCCTGAAGGCACAGTGACCACACTCCAAGTTTTTTCAAGATGTAAAGGGTAATTTCTCTTTCCATCTTCAGGGCTGTAGCAGCGCACTGAAATCTAACTCAGGGGCCAGCAGCTTTCCTCCAAGAAGGCAAAGGAAGGAGAATCCTCGCTGAGCTTTACTCAGAGCGATCTCACACCTCTCTGACACAATTACTCGCCACCCAGCCGGCAGGACGCCATCCCGTGCCGCGGCAGCAGGTCCTGAGCTCGGCCAACAGCTGCGGCTGAGGCTGTTGGTCACCCAGCGGGGGAAGCCAGAGGTACCTGTGGAGGCCACTTACAAATATTAGTTTGGAAAGAAAAAATGAAGAGAAATGCACTGGAAAAGAACTTTAAGAGTAAGACAACAGGAGAATGAAGAAGGAGACCGGAAACATGGACACCTTTGTGCAGCTACCAAGGACTGTCTAGGTGTTGCCGATGGCACCTGCCACTGCCCACCGGGGAGCCACCAAACACACTGCTGTACTTTACTACTGCAAACTGATGTCCTTTCCTTTGTGAATGACAAGAAGGTAGAAGAGGGTTAAGATTATCTACAGAAAGAGCCAGTATATTATTAAGTCATTTATTTGACCTTGACAAGATGCAGCATTTAAATATGTTTGTGATTGTTTATTGCCATTTTTATGACCTTACTCACCCATATCACAAAGGAAAAAAGGACCAAAATTTCAAATATTAAGAAAGAACCAAAGTAACATATTTATCTTGGTGACATTTATTACCCTCTACAAAAGCATAGGTGCTTTTCACTATGTTGAAATTTTAGTAAATATCACACCGTATATATTTAATTTACATAAATTGTCATTAATTTAACTTAATCATTATTGGCTTTCAAAGGCGTCATTTGCTCTGTTTGTCCTGAAGTAACGTTACTTTACATAAAATGCTTCTCATAAATTAAAAGTAACTACTGAATACCTGATTAAAATGATTTTGTACGTTTTGGAGTAAATGAATATAATTCATGTTTTTAGCTCTTGCCAGTTTCACATATTTCTTGGTGAAAAATATCTACCCAAGCCCTTCCAATTAAAGTTAGCCCCTGTTATTTTACAATGAGACTCCAGTCTGTGAAATCATAAGACCTAACTCTGTGGCTATAATCCTGCTGGATTATTGTTTTTGCTTTTAAACCCACATTTGAAAACTCGACATCCCTTCAGCGGAACCTGCCTTACAGAGAGAGACTTTCCCACATAGCCCTTTGTGCCATAGATTTGCTACGACAAAAATAGGTGTTGGTCTCTTGAACCCTTCTTCCTCACACCATGCTCTTAGGAGCACAGCTTCATGGGAAAACAGCCCTGCTTTCCTCTCTCATGAGTGTCCCTTCCATGGGAAGGTGTCTGTGCACAGGTTCTTCTTCTCGCTAAGGCCTAGTCCCCAAAAAGCTGTGTGCTGATCTCTCTGTTGCCAGCACACAGCACTATGGAGAGGAGGTAGGACTTAGGAAGTGGGCCCTAGAGGAAGGAAGTGAGGTCACTGGGGGAGGGCCTTGGAGGGGATGTGAGGAACTTACCTTCCTGATCTCTTTCACCATCAGGCAAGCAGCCTCTACTACATGCTCCCGCCATGATGTCCTGTACTGCCATAGACCCAAAATAACAAGGCCGAGTGACCATGGACTGAGACCTCTGGCACCATAAGCCAGAATAAGCCTCTCCTCTTTTAAATTCTTGTCTCACGTGTTTATTACAGTCACAGGGGGGTGGGTGGGGGAGGGAAAGCTTACTGATACACTGATCCATTGGCCTTCCGTCTAGGCATCCTGTGGTCATGAAGCAAGGAAAACTCCCCAGACTTTAACTTCCAGCCAGGGAGAACTTCAAAATCCGGGATTTTATTCACAGGTGCAGAAGGAGCATTCACTCACCTGCCTTTCTCCTGGTCACCCTGAAAACCACTGAAATGGTCTCTCCTGATTCTCAGGCACCTCCCTCACCACAGAACCGTGTTTCCACTCATCAGCTGCTGCCCAGATCACAGCATGGACCCCTTTGGGAAATTCCCATGAATGAACCAAGTTATTGCTGAAGTACTTCACTGTGTTTATACTATCATGTAGGATGAAACTCAGCTAGACACTGGGTAGCTGAGTTAAGTCTCTACCCCAAAGCCTCACAATTTAGGAGGCTAGCCAATTTCAGGAGACTCCCGTGATGAAAGCCTCCCGTCCGCTGTGCTGAGTGGGAGAGCAGAGGAAGAAGAGAGCTTGGGACAGAGGTTGCCAGCCTTGCCATAAGCTCTCAGACACAGTGTGAAATACAGCAGACCTTACCACTCAAGAGTCCATATCTTTCTTCATGAAGACAGGTGTCAGTGTCTATTATTTAATTAATTAGCCATTTATCTTTTCTTCTTTAAATATCTGAAATGACATTTGTCATGTTTGGGGAAGTTACATTGCCTTTCCAAGACAGCTCTTAGTAGGACAGTTTTTGTATTATAGTAAGTATTAAGTATTGTTGAGTTGTATTAAAAAATCAGGGTCTCAGTAGGACCTCAGTCAACTCCTGAAGAACACAGGTGAGAATTGAAAGAAGACACTCTAGGGGAAATTCACGTCCAGTCCCCCTCTGTCTCTCTTAGCCAGAAGCCATCTCTTAGTGAACTATTCCTACTGTTAAAAAAAAAAAAAAAGATACTCGGCCCTGGTGGAACTAAAATGTCTGTTACAAAAGTGTCAAGACCAGAGCTCAGGTTTGAACTTGGCATGTGCTCCTATCATGGCTTCTGTGGGTGTGACCTCTCCTTCAGTGTGGTCTGAACACTAGACACAGAGTCTTCCAGCCACACCCTCAGACACTTCTCAAAGACTTTTCCTTTGAGCGTGTTGCTCTCACTTACAAACATTCAATAAGAAATGTTAGGACTGAAGATTTAGCTCAGTGGTTCTGGTGCATGCCTAGCAAGCACAAAGTCCCTGGTTGATCCCCATAACCACATACATCAGTACTGGTCATGGAGACTCATGCCCACCAGCAATCAGTACCACATACCACAATGCCAGGCATGGTGGCTCAAGCCTGTAATCCCAGTACTCAGGAGGCAGAGGCAGGAGGATTGTTGAGTTCAAGGCTTGTCTGGGCTACAAAGTGAGCTCAGGGCCAGCCTGAACTACAAAGTAAGACCCTGTCTCAAAAAAAAAAAAAAAAGAAAAGAAAAGAAAACTTAAACCAGTGTGTTAGTCAATTTTTCATTGCTATGACAAAATACCTGAGAAGAAAAAACATAATAAGGGAAAAGGTTTTTTGGCTAGTAATTTCAGAGGTTTCAATCTGTGGACTCTTGTGCTGTTGCTTGGGTCTGTGAGTGGGCAGAACATCATGGTGGATGCATGTGGTAGAGAAAAACTGTTCATCTCATGGTGGCCAAGAAATGAAAGAAGTGAGAGAAAGGAGGGCCAGGATCACAACAGCACACCCCAGTGATCTCACTTCCTCCCCTAAGCCCCCCCACCTAAGGCCTCCACTCCTTCCCAGTTGCAACACAGGCTGAGGGCCAAGCCTTTGACAAGTGGTCACTGTTGGACATTTGACATCCGAACCATGACAGCCCAGAAGAGTTGCCATGATACTCAGATTAGTCAACTCAAACCTGATTTTTTCTTACCTGCACTTAATTTGCTTGGAAGAGGCCCTTGACTCGACAGACTGATGATTTTTTTCCTCTCCATCTCAGATTTATGTGCCACACCTGTACGTCTCTTAAGTCTGATTAATGCTTGCCTGCTGTAACTGTTCCTCCAAAGTTCCAAGCTGAAGACACAGAGACAGCAAAAAGATTTAAGCCACCATTGGCTCACTTTTCCTCACCTTGTGTTTCACTCACTTTTGTGCCCATTTAGGGACATGTGTCCCTGCAGGGCTGCCTCAGTGCTAGGCAGAGGCTTGGAAGCCTGGCTGGGAGGAACTTCTGCTAGAAGACAGAGCAAGAAACAGTTGTATCATTTCTGTGACATGTGCATTCGACGCTGCGAGAGGACTGGAGAACTGATTCTCACTGCCACAGCCACTAGCAAAGACTTTCCACAGGAGCCTAGAGCCTCATGTATGGAAGCTTCAGGATTAACTTACGGTTAAGAATAAAAACAGAGAAGCAAAGAGACATCCAGTTATTGGGATGATGGAGCGATACAGAGTTACTCTCTCTGCATCACTTTCCTATGGCTGGGGCACGATCCCTGCCATCCACAGTTTAGAGGAGGGGAGGATTATTTGGGCTCTGGCTTCAGAGCATCCAGTCCACGGTCAGCCGCTCCGGAGTGGAAACATCATGACCACATGGCCATCAGGAAGCAGGACTGAGGATCCAGGATGGAGAAGCCGCCCTTCCAGATGATCCTTGCATTGACTCCCATCTTCTGCCCAGGCCCCACCTTTTAACAGCACTGTCAGCTATGAGCTCCTCCCCGGATGAGTCCACCATAAGTACAGCACCCCGGCAATCTAGTCACCTTCCAAAGCCCTGCCTCTGAATATAGGAAATTTTGCAGTGACGTTTTAGATCTAAACTACAACATACTCTTTCAAGTAATTTGGTGAACATTTCGCACTGTATGTTTTGCTTTTCCTGCCCTCTCTCAGCCCTGGCTTGCAGGTGGGTGCTTCCCCTTGCACACGGGTAGCCCTTCTCCAAGTACATTACAGATGTTTGTGGAGACTGCAGTATTTCTGCCAGAACCCAGCCCCGAGGCCGGGAGCTCCCTGAACATGAGCAGGATGTGGGTCCTCAGGGAGCAGTAACCATGTTTTCTCTCTTGTTCGTTCCCTCAGGACTTCACCCCAGACGGGTCCGGAACTTGAGGAGGGGGTTCCCATGCCCCCCGCGGCTGCCCACCATCAGCAATGAAAGGGCTATCCAGCAGCCGCAGCCATCACCACGGGATCGCCTGTGACTCGGGCTGTGACTCTCTGTCCCACCGCCCGGACCGCAAGCCGTGCGTGCTGAGCCCCGTGGAGCCCCACCCGGCCGACCACCCCTACTACACACAGCGCAACTCCTTCCAGGCCGAGTGCAGAGGCCCCTTCGGCGACCCGCCGGCCAGCAGCACCTTCCCGCGCAGGCACTACGCCTCGCAGCAGGAGCTCAAGGACGAGTGCGCCCTGGCGCCGCGCACGCTGGCCACCAAAGCGAACCGCATCCCTGCCAACCTGCTGGACCAGTTTGAGAGGCAGCTGCCCCTCAACCGGGATGGCTACCACACGCTGCAGTACAAGCGCACCGCCGTGGAGCACCGCAGCGACAGCCCCGGGCGCATCCGGCACCTGGTCCACTCCGTGCAGAAGCTCTTCACCAAGTCCCACTCCCTGGAAGGGCCGTCGAAGGGCGGCGTCAACGGGGGCAAGGCCAGCCCCGATGAGGCGCAGACCGTGCGCCACGGCAGGCGCGGCAAGAGCAAGGAGCGCAGGGTGGAGCCCAAGAGCCGGCCCGACGCCACGCCCACCTCCGCCTCCTCCCCCGGCTGGTGGAGCTCCGACGACCACCTGGACGGCGACGTGTGCCTCTACCACGCACCCTCGGGCGTGATGACCGTGGGCCGGTGCCCCGAGCGCTCGGCTTCCCAGTACTTCATGGAGGCCTACAGTACCATCAGCGAGCAGGCGGTGGCGCCCTCCCGGAGCAGCAGCGAGGCCAAATGCTCCACCTGCGCCAACCTGCCTGTGAGCCTGGACGCCCCGCTCCTGAAGAAGAGCGCCTGGTCCTCCGCGCTCACCGTGAGTCGGGCCCGCGAGGTTTACCAGAAGGCCTCTGTGAACGTGGACCAGGCCGTGGTGAAGTCTGAGTCGTGCCAGCAGGAGCGCTCCTGCCAGTACTTGCAGGTACCGTTTGTTTGTCGAGGGGCGGATGCTTAGAATTTGGTCCTGACTCGCATGGTCTTTTCTTCTGAGTCCTGGGCTTGGCTGTGCGTAAATGGTTGGTCTGAACGGGAGCAAGTTAGTTAGCGTCTCAGGGCCTGACTGTTCCTGTCAGGCAAAAGCAAGGAAGCAAATGCTGCCTCCTTCACCCATTTTCTGAGACACGGGGGCTTGCGCTTGGCAGAGCCCTCCTGCACAGAGGCCAGGGGCTGTTCCCGTCCGGCGTTCCTCTTGTTTCAGGAATCATGGGATGGGAGGAGAGAAGAGTGTAGTCAACAAAGAATTTTAAAATAAACCCAACTTTTTCGCAAAAGTAAACAGTGATTTTTGGAAAGAGTTTAATTTAGATCTATGCAAGGTTTTCGTTTCTTTTCATAATTGTGAACTGCTGCATGAAACGGTTCGTTTGGGGAAACCGAGCCACATCTTCACCGTTGCACGGGTCATGATTATCGCCAGCACTAGCCCAGCCACCACCCCGTCCCTAGGGCCCAGCACAGCCGGGTGATGAGGCGGAGACGCAGCCAGTGTGGGGCCTGCCAGGCACAGCTGCAGGGGCCAGGACAGCAGAGAAGAGGACGGGGAATGCAATTAGTGTCAGCAAGTAAACGCCACACGCGCAAGACCCAGTAAGACAGCAAACACCCATTTATACACCGCCCGTACCCGCGCAGGCTCTCCTTCCCCAGGGTGCGTTCTAGCGATATTCCCCGCTCCAGGTCACTGAAGCTAGATTCCTCCTGGATAAAACATGGATGTGGAGCAGTCTTCCCTACCTCTTTGTTCCACTGTTGTAGTTTTTACCCAGACATGGCCTTCCACGACAGTGACTCTCCTGTTTTTACTTCAGAGTATTTTTACTCTGTTTTTTCCTGCTATTTGCCTTAAAAGAAAAAAGTTTTCACTAGACTCTAGAAGTGTGGCACTTCCAAGTTAAGAAGAAATGAAAAGAAAAATTCTTGCAATGAGATGTCCATCTCTCGGCCTGTTTTGAACTCCTCCTAATGGATAGGGCGCTTTGGGAGCGTCAGCCCGAGTCCTGAGAGGGCTCCGGGTTGACAGTCCCTAGGACAGGACAGGCCAGAGTTGGAGCCCGAAGGTTAGACAGCTGTATGTCGTTTTCACAAGGACACACTTCCGCGTCAGCCTTTGCGTCTGAGGGGGTGTTGCCTCACCCCATTTCTCCTGTGAATTACTGCATATGTTGGTAAATTACGTGTGGGATTTTCAAGCTAAAGGGGTCGTTCGATCCACTTACAACAGGCAGAAGTCTGAGCTCGGTGGGTCGCACTGGGAGCACAGGGCAGAGGTAGAACTAGAACTCAAGTGTCTTCACCCTCTGAGGGTTGCAAATAAAGGATTTAGGAATTACTTAAGTACTTAAACCTCATCCACCCCTGAAAGTATTTTGACAATAATACTTACCTGGAAGAAAGAGGGATGCGAAGATAGAAGCCCTAGAAGAGAGTGTATTTTGATGATGAAAGTTTTATGGCGAGGGGCAAAAACAAAATAATTTTTAAAATGTCTATAAGTAATGATGAGATTAGGTAGAAACTAGATGTAAGAGATCAAGGCAGGAAACAGTACACGGATAGAGCTCTGTTAGGAATGAAAAGTGTCCACGAAACTTGCATAATTGCCTACCTTCTTCCTACTTGAGATGAGCTGGTCCTTCCCTCCTATACCTTGAAAAAATCTCAAATAATGGTGAAATGTGGAAGAATACAGAAAGAAAAGAGGAAAATGGTATTCATTGAAGATCTACTATATACTAGATGCCATAGAAACAGTTTCACATTTATTGTTTCATTCCATCTTCTTAACAGTCCAGACAGCTACACGTGATTGTGCTCTGTTTTTACATGAGAGGAAAGAAGTTTAGAACTAGAGCATCAGGGGGTTTAGCGCTCTGTGAGCCGAGGGCTGCAGAAGTGAGTTCCAGACTTAGATCTGTTTGATGCTACAGCAGAGGAGAAAGGGAGCAAAGAGACAATAAAATCTTTCAAATAAAAATACTATTAAAAGTCCTCTAGTACAGCGAAATAAAATCTTTAGTATTTCAGTATGGGATTTAGTGTAGGAGCATTATTGGATCTCATGCTGTAGAGATTTGGAAATTCTATTTTCTAATAACTTATCTTCCTTTAAGCTAGTATTTAAATAAAATATTTGAAAAAATATAAGGAAAGAATAAGATAAAGCAAACACCCATTTATACCTCCCCCGACTTGGGAAGTAAAACTTCCGGTTGCAGTGCCTCACACACGCACCTTCCTCGGTCCTGCATTCCTTCTCTTCCTCCCAGAGTAACAACTGATCTAACTTTCCTCCCCAAAATATCTTTGCTTTATATCCTGAAATTATTGAAAATTTGGGGGAAATTAATATTTTCTATCCTACACTGGGCAATAATGAACTCTGAACAACGTTAGTTTAAATTTCTAAGTCACACTTTATTTAGGAAATACTGACATCCACTGAGTTCCTGTTCTGTACAGATCTTCCACGTTGAACAAATACTGCCACATACGGCAGTGTGAGGGTCTGGCATGATGATAAGTAAACAAAATGTAGACCTGAGAGCTAGGATTCCCACAAAGACGGGGAAGAAAGAGCAGTAATTCACATGCAGGGCACAGAAGATGCCTTCTGAGACCCAAGTTCAGCCGCCTCTGGTGCTGAGAGAGAAAGCCTGGCTCTCCCGTGAAATTCCTGCCAGGAAGCAGGTGTGGCCAGCCCAGGCCAGCTCCCAAGGAGAGGTGCCGTTCTCAAACTCATTCTTAGAAGCAGACTTGGAGCAAAAGTTTAAGTTTCAATTTTCATTTTGTAGTAATACTGCCTTCATTGCCAAGCAGTGCAGAAGCTGGGCTGACAAACGTGTTTAACGCCAACACCCCAGGGTGTGGTGGGCGGGAGCAGCTCTGGTCCCCAGGTTCCCTGGAGTCTGGTCCCTGTTCGGTGCGGGAGACATGGCTGGGGGTCTTCACTGTGGTGCTACAGGCTTCCCGCCTCTGCTTGCAAAAGAAGCATTTCTTCTAGAAAGCTGCAATCTCAATCCACGTCTCTAAATGCTTAAGTTCCATGTGTCAGAGCACTAATTAGAGCAATTTTCCAGCATTAGAAGGCCTGAGACTCTCACTTCATCAATGCCTGGTAAAAGGCGACGCTTTGCAAATGGTTATCTCATTTGCCCTTTGAAATTCTAGAGGTATTTTACAATGGAAGAAATAGATTTAGTGAATGAGGCTAACCAGCTTGCCCAAGGGCACAGGAAGTAGGGGGAGCGCAGTGGGTCAACGGCGGTTCCCCTGCATCCGGAATCTCAATTCTTTCCATTGACCAGATTCCCCCAAATTGACCAGATTCCCCCGAATATAGAGACAGGAAGCCACATTTATGAAATGTCTGTGTTCCAGAAGCCACATCTCATTTGGGGCTTGCAGCAGCCTTGTAAAGTATGACCACTTCGGTCTTCCAGACCAGCTGAGTACAGAAGCCTCTGTCATTCACCCAGGAATGCAGAGAGTAATAGGAGAGTACCAGTTGGCCCCATATCTGTCCGAGTCCATAACGCTGCAGAAATAGAAAGAAATGCATTCCTTTATTTTGTTACGTGTCTCACTCTGTCACAAACGTGTGTGGGCATTTGACCTCCAGTGTGCACGTGCCAGCAGAAGGGCAGACAGGGAATCAGCAGCAGAATGACTGGTGAGATGCCAGCCACTGATCAGGGACAATGGAATGTCCCTCATTTGATTTGAGACTGAACAAAGTTTACATTCATGGACCAGGGATGTAGCTCAGTGGTGCCGCACCTGTCTTGCAAGCACCAGGTCCTGAATTCAATCGTTGGTACTACCCCCCCAAGAAAATTATTTTTAAAGTTTACATTCATATTCACCAGTAATAGAATCTAAACACTAACAAATCTTGAGTCTTTCTAAAACTGTCGCTGAAAATTAACTTCAACCAGGCCACTGCCACAATTCTGTAAAAAATGAAAAATCTATAGGAATTTAGCATGTGCCTGACACAGACTCAGAAATCAGATATGCTAGGTGGGCATGGTCGCATGATCCAGTCCATATAGTCAATCGCAATATATGTTCACTCACAAGCTGTTTATAGTTCATTTAAAAAAGAAAGGCTCCCTTTTTCCCAATATTGTTATTTTTAAATGCCAAGAATCAGATGTCTGCTGTTTGGAACTGTTGTACCGCTGCCAGTGCCTGTCTGTCTCAGGGCTGGAGCAGGAACATGGATTTGAGGACGCTAAAACTGTTTCACTCTCAGCTGAGATGTGGCTGGCTTTTATACCTTTGGAATAAAGCGATTATGGCACATCTCAGGGTAAGTGCTAATACTTAAGTAAATGAAATAGACCGAGAGAAGAGTTGTTTTGTTTTTGCTTTTAAAAAGCAGAAACCTTGGTCCTGTTTATGCCTCTTTCTATAAATGTTATGCGTTGAGTGACTGGCAAAGAAAACCATTCAGAAGAGCAAGATTTTAGATTTCCAACAGCTAACCTATAAGGAAAAAAAAAATCCCTTCAGATCGTGGATTTTGCATTCATGCAGCAGCTGAAACAGGAAAAGGGAAACAAAACGCTCTCCGGTAGAAGTACGTACACACACACACGCACACACACACACGCACGCACGCACACAGAGGGAGCAGGAGAGAGCAAGCCGGAGACAAGACCAGCTCTCAGAGATGAAATTGTAGGAGCGCAAAATGATCGACCTTTTCAAAGCTGAGTGGGTTTCTTCAGTGTGTGTGCAAGTTTCGAGAAATGGAAGGACTGACCAGGTTTGGGTGTAACTCTTTTATTACTTTGTATTTGATGAGTACGTGTCGTTGGATTGAGTGGGGTTGGGGGGTTAGGAAGAGCAGGTTTAGTATTTTTCTATTTTCTTGCTTCTCTAAATAATGGTCAGCAAAACTGAAAGAGGTACAAAAACAGTGTTTCTTTAAAAGGCAAAGAAACAGTCGGAGACATCAGATACCTGTTAATCTGTATGTTCAGGGGCTTCGTAAGACTTCACTGACACCATCAGGGTGCTGTGTGCTGTCAGAGACATTGTGTGGCTGGTGACTGAAATGCGATCTGTCGTTTTCTTGGACAGGAATTCCTGGTACTCACTGCTCCTTTACAATATTAAAATTTCTGGATGATTGGTTTTCTGAGAGGTTCTTTTATGGGGGTCTTTTGCTTTGCTTTCCCTTGGTTGAAGTCAGATTCCACAAAATACAACCAAAGTAGCAGCACAGCAACCACAAGCTCAGGAATTTCTTTTGCAGGTAAAGATTATTTTTACCTCTGTTTCAAGATTATTTCCATGGTTGCCCCATAGGAGCTTTCCTTCTCTGGCTGAATTTTTCCTTGCTCTGGTCTTAGAACAGTTTAAATGATACTAATCGAGCATGGGCTACTTTGTATGAACCGTTAATTCTGCTAATGCCTTTGGCTACTCCAATGTTTCTTTGCTGCCTTTGTCTAGGTCTTCGTGAACCGCATTCACTGATGATTGTATTCCTTTGTAATTTAAATGGATTTAATAACCCAGCAAACGAGTTCCAAGGCTGTTGAATATAGTTCCTGTTTGGCTTACACAGTAGCCTTCTCCTGAGTGTGTACTGATCTTAACAGAGATGTTTTTCATTGGTTAAAAAATTAGAAAGATGAAGTTACTCCTGCCCAGAGCCAACTTTTGAATATGGACTCATTGATTAGCTGCAGAATCCTGGTCAGTCTCTGTCTCTGTCTCTCTGTCTCTGTCTGTCTGTCTGTCTCTCTCTCTCTCCCCATCTCTCTCTCTCTCCTTGTCTCTCTCCCTGTTTCTCTCTCTCTCTCTCTCTCTCTCTCTCTCTCTCTCTCTCTCTCTCTCTCACTATCTCTCACTGTCTCTCTTTCTCTGTCTGTAGCAAAAATGAGAAAATAGAAAAGCCTAAGGAAGCCCTCTTGAACATTTTTAAGGAAACTCTGTACTTGTTGGCGTGCTATTTCACTGCTCTAAAAACATTTTCATCCACACCCAGAAAGCTCAGTTTAGCCACAGCCAGGGATTTCTGTACAAGTGCATGCTGGTGATCTCACAGAATTTCCATTTACTCCATGACAATATAACACTATTTAGCAAAGAGTGAAAGAGAAGTTGGCCCTGGATATATCAGCTGGGTGTGCACCTCCCACCCCCTTTCTCCCATCTCCCCAGACAGTTTACTTGACTGCAAATTGAAGAGAGTAACTCCAGGTGACCACTCATCAGTCTTTAAGAAAAACATTCATCTGTATCTCTAGCCCAAGTGAGGTCACTGTGTTATCAGACTCGACACAGCAGTTTGTGAATGGCTGGACACACTGGCCTCTTTTTTCTGGTTATGTAGGGACCACTAAAAACTACATGCAGCATCGCCAAGCTGACTTTCATTTGTAATTACATTCATACTGTAATTACAGTATTTTTTTTTTGCAATTTTAGTTTTAGATTCAAAGGTAGCAATCTTCTTGGGTTCTTGTGAATCCGGGGTCCAGGAGAATAAGCTTTTAAGTCCAGTATCGTCTTTCCTACTTTGGAAGAGCTCTGATTGCCAAGATTCACATTCGCAGGGCTCACTGGCCGGGTGGGATCACACGGGCGCCCTCTGTACGGTTGGTCAAATTGAACATGGACCTTTATATGGTCCCATCTCTTGGACCTTATAACGGGCACCTCCTGTCATAGGCTGGGGAAGTTTGGTAGGGAAAAAGAATCTGCCTTTCGGGTAAAACTAGATTGCTATCTATTAATAAAATCCATAGAGATGTACATGCTTTCACTGTGAGTAGTGTTACTTATCTGAAAATTTGACGCCCTTAGATCCAAGTACAAATGTGTGGCATTCCTCTAGGCCCATTTCTCTGCTCTGGGGACCAGTCTGCTGCCCCCCACTGGCAGCTAGTCACTGCCATTTGGAGCACGGCAGCACAGGAGAGATTTTAAAAAAAGAAAAGAACATATTTCAGTACATGCTTATTTAATTATTTTTCTGAGCTCTTAGACTGAATCCACAATAGGAAAGTATATTAATTCTTTTCAGTGAATGACTCTCCACTGGAATGATCTCCAACCCTTTGATTCTCCGACCAGCCTCTGCGTTCGTAACTAAAGGGTAACAATACAAAGAACTACGTAATTTCTGTTACACGATCAGCAAGAGTTAAAGGAGGGAAGGAGAATAGGGGGAGGCGCTTCCACTACTGCTCAGCTGTTCCTCGTTTCTGCTATTTTAAACTCTTTTATGTTATAGCGAACACGCACGTGACCAAGCAAAGCCCTCTTCTAATTTTCTAATCTTTTAAAAAAATTTTAATTTGCCAGAGTTTAGCAATGTCCCGTGCTCTGTTTCCTTTTCTAACATGAGGAGATGTCTGACCTTCTTTGCAAACTGGATTTTCTAACGGGGCCGCTCTTCCGTGTGGACGCGTAGCCTCCTGTTCTGCGTCGGCTGGCGCCCTCTCACCGCCCAAACAGAAGGAGGGCACGTTCCCCGGCGCTCGAGTCCGTGGCGTTGGACACGCGCCCGCGAGCGTCATGCCGTGGAGCGGGGCCCCTGCGCCCACCTGCAGAAACACACCTGTGTACTTGCGCTGCCTTTGGTGGCTGATGGATGAAGTATTATTTTAAATGTACCAGTTCGTATGATCCACAGATGAGGAATAACTGGGGAGCAGGGAAACTAGTTCTTCCTAGATTGCAGCAGAAAATGGGGCCCTTTGCTTTCCTAGGGGTTGTACTCAATTTCCTCTCAGACCGTCCCTGTAGTCGAGCGCAGGCGTCCTGCTTCCTTGGTGTGAGGACAAAGCAGGCTTTTTTCCCTTCTATACGAGCATCCAACAACCGTGAGAGCAAAAGACTTCTGCCCCCTTCCCTTTAAAAACACAACTTAATATATACTCACAGTCCCGTCACCCGCTCCCTGCTTTCTGTCGTGTCTACAGGACCTGCGAAAACTTTCAAGGCTTTTCAGAGGCCGAAGGAACCGTCCCTACTGCTTTCTTTTGAGGCAGTTTGATGAAAGCACTAAGAGGCAGAGAGCCTAACTCATCTCAAGTTGGACTTACACATATTTGTGGTTGAAATGGCTCATAAGACAGTTGGTAGCTAAATAATTCTGAGTTTGTCATACTGTGGTCACAAGGGACATGGTAGTAGTATTTGTAACTTCTTTTAAAAAGACCTGGATGAGCCGGGCCTGGTGGCTCACGCCTGTCATCCCAGCACTCGGGAGGCAGAGGCAGGAGGATCACTGAGTTCCAGGCTTGCCTGGGCTCCATAGTGAGCTCAGGGCCAGCCTGAACTACAAAGCGAGACCCTGTCTCAAAAAAAAAAAAAAAGACCTGGGTGGGATTCTCCTGTACAAGTGCCCCGTAGCTCAGTGGTTTCACCGTGAGCAGTAAATCACATCCCACGTGAGGACCAGGGGGGCAGAGCAGATCCGCGCCGGGACGCCCCGCTCCGGGCCCAGTGCTCAGAGTCCGCCTCTGGGTCTCCAGCTCCTTCTCCCACTGGGCAGTCGCGACCGCTCTTCTTGCTTTCCTAATAAAAATGAACAGAGCTGTAACTGTGTCGTCAAAGACATCGAGGGCTGCAGGCTACACTCCTGATCACTCCACTGAAATTAGAAAGCAAGGCACTAGAAAGAAGATCTGTGTATAAAGTTCCTGAAACACGGCATAGCAGCAGTATGGGTGGACAAGAACGTAACAGTATCACAAGTGTGCCCGGGCAGAATCGTGTGTGTGTGTGTGTGTGTGTGTGTGTGTGTGTGTGTGTGGGGTCAGATCCGGATCACTAAATATTGCTCTATCATTGACTCTTTAGCAGTAAAGTTCCCTTAAATGTGTGCATACAAAAGTCACCTGGGAACTGTACATCAAGGGAAGATTTCTGGCATAAACCCGAAAGATTCTGATTCCGTAGATCCAGGATGATTCTGAGAGGTAATTCAAAGAGCACACCTTGAAGTAAACCAATCCCAGGGAGCTTAATCTCTCACTGGTTTTACTGCAGGGGGCAGTAGAGTCTAAATAATACCAAAAAAGGGCTTCCGCTCATCTGCTTTGATGTTAAGGCTGACTTCCTGCCTGGCTTGGGGCTGTCCCTACTCCAAACTGCCGTTTCTGTATGTTCCAAATGCACACAGTGCCGCAGTTCCAGAATTCTGGGGGGGCTGGAGCAGGACGACCTCAGGTTCAAGCCCAGCCTGGGCACCTGAGCGAGGCCCTCTCTCAAAAATGAATAAGTATAAATAAATTAAGGCTGGGTTGTATCCCAGGGCTCCCGCGCTTAACCCTCCTGGCTTGCAGAAAGGGGAAGGGTGGCAGTGTCCCTGTTTGCTTCAGGTCTCGGGGGAAAGTCGGTCTGAAATTGAAGACTGTATTAGAAAGACAGCCCGGAAGTGCTTTGCAGCTGTACGTCCTCAGCGGGAAGTTTGCTTTCTCTCCTCCGTGCGTTTCCTATTCCATGCCGCTTTTCCTATGTATTTCACCTGACCTGATTTCCCCCGAAGGCGTGGACGCCCCTCGCGGGCAGAGTGGACAGCGTGCGGGCCCCGGGCGGCCCCTGGGGGCCGGGAGGACGAGGACCCCGACACGGCCGGCTGGGCCTCTCCCGCAGCCCGAGCGCGCCCCGCTCCTGCCCGAGCTCCGGGGCGGGGTCGCAGAGGGTCAGCTCGCCCGGGGCTCAGCTGTCCCCGGCTCCAGGCTGCCCAGGGAACGGCACCCATCCGCCTCCTGGAGCTTCCATTTGCGCAAACGCAGCTTCGGTTTTAAGCTCGACCTGTCCGGGGCCTGCTGCGTCCCCCAGCAGCTCCGGCAGAGGAGCGGACGGCGCTCAGCAGCCCCCGCGGGCTACAGGGCTGCGTGCCCCGTCGCCACCTCTCAGGAGCAGGCTCTGCGCGGCCGGCCCTCCGAGGCCCTGGACGGGTGCGGGCCCCTCTGGCCCGGCCGCGTGGCCCTCCGAGGCGGTGGGAGGCGGGCGAGCTGGGGCGCGCAGACCAGGGCCCTGTCGGGACCTGTCACCACGGAGCCCTCAGACCCGCAAATGCCCCACCGGCGTGGCGCTCTTACGCCTTCCTCCCGCACACGCTCGCACTGTCACCAAAACGTGGGAACAGGACCCGTCCAAACCGGGAAAGGTGGCCTGCATTTTGTAAAATTGGTTCTCGAGTGATAAAAGTTCATCAAAAGATCTTGCCACTTCACGTTATAAAAGTGCAAATGAAAAACGATAAGGATTGTCCTTGAAACCCTGAAGGACCTGTGGGGTCACCCCGGACCTGCTGTCCGCACCGAACGGGCGCCCTCCCCCTGCGTCCCCGTCGCTCGACCTCCTTCAGCAGGAGCCTTGCGCCTGCCAGGGCCCAGCTACTTCTAATCCCTGAAGAATTCTCATCTTCTGCTTCTCCTGACCCTAACCAGCAGTTCAGCTGTCTTCTCTAGAGCTCAATGTCAAGGAAGGTAACTGTCACTTGTTTGCAAATGAAACCTGAGCCCTCTGAGGTTGCCTCCCAGGCGAAATCTTTCCCCCATAACACTCCTCCAGCCTTCAGGTTGATTTTAGATGGTTTCCTGTTCTCCCACCTCTTGGAAGGATTCCATGGCACGCCGAGCAGACACTTTTAGTCAAAAATGCCTATAAATAGCTGGTTTTGTTGCTTGCCGCCTTCTCCCCAAGGCTTTCACAAACGAGATGAAACAAATCACCACGCGCAAGAGCTCTCCGCGAGGGGCGTGTGGTGAGGCCCGGGCAAAGCCGCTCCCTGGGCCCAGGATGGGTGTGTAGGTCGCATTGCCATGTCTGACTTATGCAATGTGCACAGGAAAAGAAATGCTTCGTTCCGTGCCGGGTGAGCTCATGAACTGGACAATCATTCAAAAATGTCTCGGGGGAGATTTCATGCATTAAACATACGTATTTTGATATGCATGCTATTTTTCAAAAATCCCAAAGACAGCTGTTATTTTTCAGATTCCATTTGTAAACCTCCCTGACCAATTCCTGCGGCTGAGGCTGCAGACAGTTGTGTGAGGGGAGGTTGCATGGTGGGAGGTTTGCCGCTGTTCGCCCATTTCTCCTCGAAACCACGCTTGTTCTGCAAGGAGCTCTCTCCGCCCGGGCCGGCTGCTCTGGTGTCCCCTGTCCCAGTGACCGTCACCACCACTAGTGGGACGATGGGACCCCAGAAAATGCGCCTGTGTTAGCCAAGACTAGAACGTCTCGGTCGGCTTTACCGCGGCGCGCCTCAGGGGCCAGGCGCGCGGCTTCGCTGCCCTCCCGCCC
>PVIC010029222.1:0-22676 GCA_004025085.1 Thryonomys swinderianus
GCACATGAAGCCAAAATCAAAATAGTTCAAAGAACCAAATATTAATTCAGAAACAGCCTACTGGAAGCCAAAATAGGTAGAATTTCTGGGGTCACTGGTGCAAGCCAGGACTTTCCGAACAGAACCCCAATTGCACAGGAAGTAACAGTCAACAAAGGGGAATCCTATCAAATTAAAAATCTTCTGCTCAGCAAAAGAAGAGAATTTTTTTTAAAATACCCTATAAAATAGGGCAAAAGCTTGCCAGCTGTTCCTCAGAGGACTAATACCTAGAATATATAAAAGATTCAAAGATTAGAGCCCCCCAAATAAGAGACCCAATCAAAACCAGGCATGTGTCGTGTGCAGCTGCTTCTCATAAAAAGAGCCATGTAGGTGACTGTTAGTCTCCGCCCTCAGCTACCCGGATCCTCCAGGAACCAGGTTCGCAGGTGTTAAACCGAATCCAGTTGTCGCAGATGAGTCGGATCAGCACGGAGGGCAACTGAGCGGGAAGCCCAGGGAAGGGCAGGGTGCTGCTGCCCGCTGTGGCCACCGCAGCCTCCAGGCCAGGGCTGCTCTCCTTCTCTTCCTTTCGACTTGAATTTCTAAACGCTGGCCAGACGTGCTAACCTCTCAAAATGCAGCTGAACTATGCGGTATGGAATAAGGGCTATTTAAGCCAGGTGCAATGACACGGGCTGGTAATCCCAGCACTCAGGGAGGCGGAGGCAGGAGAATCACAGGTTGGAGCCCAGCCTGGACCACTTGTGAGATTCTATCTTAAAAAATAAAATAAAAATGGGCTACAAAGCAGCATAGCAATAGAAGACCCTTGCATTTGAGCCCTGTAACACAAATAGTATTAACAACGTAGAACTGAAGTGTACAAAGCACTATGGCATATCCAAAGATGTATCTGAACCTACATTCAAAAAATATTGCAATGCATATGCAGATATATTCCTCCAAGTACACGCATTTTACCAGTTCTTCTCGACTGTACCGGTGCTTTGCGAGAAGACTCATCTCCCCTAATTTACTCATCAAACTAGAATCAGCAATATGCACTTTGAGTTGTCGGTTCTCTTGGTTTTTCTATTTTAAAAAATATATCTCAACTGCCTTCTAGTAAAGGTCATGGAAATATTAATAAGCGTCTCAAACAACAGGACCAGAAAGCTCAGCACAGTTCAAGTGTGATGACGCAAATTGCAGGAATCAGTGGCCTGTGTCTCCCCACGAGTTCCTCCATCCACAGCTCCCGGGAGGAAATGAGCCCCTCTCAGTGGAGCCTCCACGGGCACGGGACGCAGGAGCCGCCAGGCCCGAGACACCCCAAGAAGGACAGGGACACAGGCCAAGGTCGTGCCCCAAGGGCGGAGGAGCCCTCAGGGAGACCCAGCGGGGTGGGACGGGCTGCCCCAGGGGCGCTGGGCGGGGCTTCTGTCCCCTGGCTGGCTCCTCAGGCCACTGTGAAGACGACACTCCACTGAACAGGGTGGAGACCGAACCCGGAAATTAACAGCCAGGCGCAGCTTGCCCTGCTGTGTCCTCGGTGGCCTGCTCTCTCCTAGGGACCCAGAAGACACCTCAACACCCGGCCCGGCTCCTTCCAGTCAGCAGCTCCAGCAGCTCCCGAGCGCTTCGGCTGAGACTGCCCCAAATTTGATTTCTTCAGGGCTTAAAAGATGCGTTAGTGTGAACTGGCCGCACACTTACGGTGCTCGGGGGACACTTCCCTACACCCACACACGTACTAGCATCCATCCGGCAACCTTCCCCATCTGCGGGTCACCCCTCTGCCTTCAAGTGGGCCCCAAGTTCTTAATTCTGCCTCATTCCCTCACTCCTCTCCGCCCCAAAGTGTCCGGCTCCTTCGGAACGCCTCTTCTGGTGCCTTCTGAAAACACTGCTTTCTTCAGCGTCACTAGATGGTGATTCTAAAACATGAATCTCTCGTGGACTGTCTGCTACAGACGCTTGAACAGCCCCCACTTTCCTGCACAGCCCGTTCCCACCCCAGCCCCCCATGAGCAGGTTCGCGCCCCCGCCTCGGTCCGCACCGCGAACAAACGGCAGCTGGTGTTGGCTTCCCCCTTTTTCACACAAGGCCCCCAGCCTTGGCCTTCCTGCCCTCTTGCCGGAGACCGATGGAGCTATCAGAGGCTCGGCGAAGCCTTCCCTGTCCCGGGGGGACGATTGGCCCAGGTCGCATCCTCTTACTGCTCTCTGCTCGCTGCTTCATAACTTTTATCTCTCTGCCCTGTCGTCCCATAAAGCTGCCCTGCGGGGGTGGAAAAATCACCCTGCATGTGAGGAAATCAGCTGATGCCGGAAGAAGGAGATTGAGGCTCACGTGGAGAGGGAGCGAGCAGGTGTGGGGCCCATCTGCGCCTTATCTAACAGGATGCTGAAGGTGCTGGACACGGCAAACTCATCCCGCAGTCTCTCCCTACTGCAGCGGATGTTTATGAAGCGTTCGCTACTAAGGAAAATGCGCGCTGTGCTCGGCACCCAGACGGCCGACCGAGAGCTCCTGGGGCACAGCGTTCTGAGCGAGGGCCGCACAGACGCGGACGAGGCTTCGTGCGGACGGGAAACGGCCGCGAGCGCTGTCCCCGGGGCGCATCGGGGTGCCTTCGAATCGCCGTGACTTTCAACCAGTGACCGTTCGCCCGAGTCACCCACCGCAGCTGACGGGCACCTACGTCACCTGCCTTCTGCTTATTCGAGAACGGAGCCTCGCAGAGGAGCTCACAGGGTGCAGAGTGGGACCCAGAGGTTATGCTCACCTTGACCTTCAAGCTTTCTCAGGCTCGGGTCACAAGCCTAAGGCCTTAAAAGCCAAGCTCCTGCCCTAAGAGTCTCCCCAGGAGGTGGAAGGAGGGAGGCGAGTGACCCGAAAGCAGTTGGTTGGTCCAGCCCACCTTTTACTCAAATTATTCTCAGGTAGATGTACACCCGCTAAAGCTTTGATGCAGATTATACAAGCAACTCCTTGCTGTGGCTCAAATATACCTTTCCTAAGGCTCATCCCCGGGGACCGGGCTCTGGTGCCGCAGTAATGAGGGCAGGATGTTGGGAAGCAGTTAGGTCTCAAGGGTCCTGACGTGTCCGCGGGTTAGCTCACCATGGGTGAGGCCACGGCTCCCGGGCAGGTCCCTGGGCGTGGCTTTGAGGGTGCATTTTGTCCCCGCCCTTCCTCCTTTGGGCCATCCCCTGTGTGCTGCTGCCTGAGCACGGTGAGGAGAGCAGCTTGGACCCAGCAGGATGAACACTCAGCCTCATCTCCGAAGGAGCCAGGACAGGAGGCTCTGAAGCCAGGTGCCCAAAGCGACCCTTCAAACTGCTCCCCTCCGGGCGCTGGTCACAGTGGCAGAAAGCTGGCTAGCTCACTCCTACAGCTCTGCAGCGAAAAGCGCAACGGAAAGGTGAATAAAGGACTCAAGGAGACATTTCTTCAAAGAAGACACACAAATGATCAGCAAGCACATAAAAGGAAGCTGAGCCACCCATTGGGGAAATAAAAGTAAAATCTACAATGAGATGTTGCTTCTAACCCAATATGATGACTCCTATTTTCTTGAGAACTAGAAGAACTAGCATTGTTGATGACATAGAGAAATTGGGACCTTTTTGCAATGATGGGGAGAGTGTAAAAAAGTTTAGCCAGTGTGAAGACCAGTATGATTCCTCAACTGACATGTAAGGTCCAGTGGTTCTACTTCTGAATGTATACCCGAGGAACGGAAAGCAGGGTCCTAAAGAGATGCTTCACAGCAGTTTTCATAGCAGCCTTGTGTACAGTAGCCAAAAGGTGAAGGTCTCTAACACTTCCTCCTCGCTGCCGCACAAGGCCCTGATGTCTGCAAAAGGAAGGAGCTGAGGAAGGAGATATACCACACTTTAATCTCCTCCAGGTCACCCCACGGAGAACCTCTTCCAGGTCGCTCCATGGAGAACCTCTTCCGGGTCGCCCCACGGAGAATCTCTTCTGGGTCGCCCCATGGTGAACCTCTTCCGGGTCGCCCCACAGTGACCTTCTTTTTCTGACTAGACCAACGTTCTAACAATATACTTAGCTAAATAGCGTTCCCCATCCCTCAGTCACTCCCAAAAGTCCAATTTCTGAGCACATGTGGCTTTAGGGGGCGTCTAGATTCAAACCACGATAGCAAGTGCAGCCCAGTGTTCACTGATGGGCGAACAAGATAAAAACACGGTGGCCTAGAAAGGGCCGCAGAGTGCAGCCTCAGTGGTGAGGAAGATCCCTGTCCCTGAGGCAGCAGGGAAGCTTGTGCCTATTCTGCTGAGTGACACAGGCCACGCACAAAAGGGCGAGTACTGTGTGTTTCTCCTTCCGGGGAGGAATGAGGAATAAGTGTTCAAAGAGCACAGAGTCTCGGTTAAGGAAGAAGAGAAATTTCTGCAGCTGGTGGTGCTGATGGTTGCAGCGTAGTCTGACTGTGAAGAGTGCTTTAAAATAGTGAAGACTGTGAGATTCTATGGTACGTGTATTTTGCAATCATTAAAAACAAAATTTATGCCATGCAAAATAATTAGCATCAGCGAAAGGGAGAAAGACAGGAGGAGACCGGTGTCATCTTGAGCGCTGGCGGGAGCCACGGAGGGCTGCTGTGGCCAGTGGCGGGACGGGAAGCCGGCCAGGTCACGGGCACTGTGGTCACCACGGGCCCCGCCGCTGCCGGCCCGGAGCTGGAGTGCACCGGGCTCTGCTCCAAGCGGACACTCTCCACGGCCCCGCGTCTCTCTCCGCTCTGCCCACCGTGAGTCGAGCGGCTCTCCTCTGCCGGGCCCGCCACTGTGCCGCTCCTGCCTTGGAGCCGGCTGGCCAGGGCTGGAGACACGAACCAAAGCTGTCCTCCCTTCGGGTTCAGCCCTGTGTCCCAGGGTGAGGAAGGCGAGGAGGACGGGCGGGCAGAGACCACGGGGCTCCAGGGCTCACGGGGCAGGGGAACTGCTCAGGTAGCTGAGTGAGGACTCCGCCCCATCCTTTGGACATGTTTTATATTCACAGCCACCTAAAGCGAGAATCGTCTCTAGGGCAACCGTAAAGCAGGCTGGGCTTCTGGCCCCCGGCAGGCGCAGGGGCGGGGGAGTATGCCCTGTAGGGCCAGTGTGAATTCCCGGGCTTCAGAGGCACAGCCAAGGAGCCGGCGGCACGGTCTCTCAGACTTGTGTGTAAGTGTAAAGGAAGCCTAATGAGAGCAATTCATTCACCCTCCCCGAGCTCCTCAGAGGACCGTGGTGGACACCCGCACCTGGGCAGTGAGGTGAACGTGCAGAGGGTCCCGCAGGTCCACATTCCACACGGCCGGCCCTCGGGCCCCAGGCGGTTGGTTCCAGGCCTTTCCGTGGATAACGAAGGTAACAGGTGCCTGTTCCTCAGGGAAGGTGCAGGAGGCTGAAGCGTCACCAACCATCACCTCTTACAGATCAGGACACCGAGACAGAGGAACAGATCTCCACAGAGCAGCAGCGAACAGAGCAGTTGCCATCACTGCAAGGAGGGGAACGAGCCTGGGGAAGGAACAACCCAGGCGTGCGGCGTGTCAGGGGCTGGCAGCCAAGACCTCGGAGGCACCAGGTATGAGACTCAGGATACGCCTGGGGCCTTGATGCCAAGTCTAGCACTTTGCGCTCCCGAGCTGCACCCAGAGCTGGGCGTTTTCTTCACAATTCCACAGGGATGTGGCCCCTTCTTTCCCTGAGAGTTAATTACACGCGTGTGGGGCCCTGTGCTTCCACACTCGGCTGGGCCGAGCAGCCGTGGTGCACAGCTCCGTCAGCCAAAGCCCAGCACTGACATGAAGGGCACGTCTGTCCAAATAAGCTGCCGAGGGATCTGACAGGGTCCCAGGGCCCCGGTCCTCGCCGAGGCCTCTCCACGGACCAAAAGATGAGCAGAAAGCCCGGGTCCAACCCTGTGTGTCACCCTTGTCTTTCGAACTTTCCAGGAAATAAATCCTGTCACCTTTACCAAGTTCCCTGTCCATCCAGACTGTTCCGTTAGAAACGCGTTTTTGTGTATAATAAATTGCTTCTACTCGGTGGAAAATCATTTCTCGCCCTTATCTCTGCGATCGGTTACTTCTGCCGCGCTTTTAATGGACTTTGGCTGATTATTCGCTAGTCATTAAAAGCTTAGCACTCGCCACAATGGTATCTTATGTAGAAGGGTCCGCGGGAGCTTTATGGAGGCTTACCAGCCACAGCCTTAATTTTACTCATTCGTCTTAATTTTTTGTAATCATTTTTTGTAAAGAGGGTATAATGTCAGGCTTGCTTCCCGGCCTCTGACAGATCCAATCTAGCAGATAATTACCATAAGGAAATTGATGCTTTAGTGTGCAGGAGAGAATTTAATTTACCCAGACAACCTCCAATACAATACATTCCAGAAGATATGAGGATTTAAGTTTTTAAGAAATTAAATTTTACTATTTAACATGATTACTTATGTTGAACATCATTAACTAGCTTTTTTAACTGTTTGAAATAATTACAAGCACACTTGCTGTGTCTAAAATCCAGACTCTGAATTAAATATGGGTTAAGGGTCCATGAAATGGAAAGAAAGACTCACACTCTCCCCCCACTTTGATCTTCCAGAAGCTGTTCCTGAAAATCACCAGGAGGTGGGCATCCGAAGATGCCCTCTTTGAGAGACATGTATTCTTTCCTGCTGGCTTCAACGCATGCTATGAACTGATCTGGCCAGAGTTGCTGTTTGTACTTTTTAGATCTCCACTGGCCTGGCCTGGCACACTGTTCTTGGTGTAAGGGTGACAAGAAACAAAGCATCTGGAGGGAGTTGGCCACAGGTCATTCCGGTCAGTTTTGCAAGGACCCAGCAGCCATGCACGCAAAGAGATGGCCGCTTCTGCTGCTTCCCTGTTTCCCGCGTCTTCACCTGGAGCGGGAAAGCAGCACCAAGAACGCTCCCCGGGTCTGCAGAGAGCTGGCCGGGAAGAGGGAAGCCCAGGTCTCCTCCGGCCTGGCACAGTGGGCCGGGCAGAGGCCCCGGGGCCCAGACAGGGAGCGGCCGTTTCCACTGCATTCTGAGCCTTCGTGAACTGCATTCCCAAGAGTTCCTCAATCCTTTCCTAAACGTGAAGTGAAACACTCAACAGGAAATTTCTGGACACAGCCAGCCCAGAAGTTCCCTTTGTCCAGTGCCTCTCCCCGGTCACATTTCCTCTCAGGAGAAGCCAGCACTGTCCTGTGCCCACGAAGGCCCTGTGACCGTTTGGGTAAGAGCTGGGGGATTGCCCAAGGGTCCCCGTTTAGAATTCCCCTGTCCCTCTGCTGAGGAAGCTGGGGCTGGGGTGGTCGCCAGCCGCCCGGAGAACCTCGTCTTGTCGGGGTGTCCGTGAGCCCAGCCTTTTCACGGGGTGCTTCGGGTCCCGTGAGACGGGACGTCTGCAGAGCTGCTGAAGTCTGCCAGGCGGGGCCGCTCCCGAGACAGAGCGGAGCGTCGTTCCGGCGGCCTCCCACCCTCCCGCCCCCAGGGCCCCGGCCGTTCGGGCACCTGCTCGGAACTCGGCGTCTTGGACATACCTCCAGTCGGCCACACCCTCGCAGGACGGGCCTTTGTTTTTAATTGTCGAGGGAGAAAAACAAAATCGGGGTGCTGATGATACAGAAGGTCTAAGTCTGAGAGGGGCAGGAGGGAAGCGGCCGTGCGGCGGCCCACTGTGTCCGTGTGTCCTGCAGCCTTCCCGAGAATCAGTGTTCGTGCTCAGGCCTCGCAGAAACCTGAGACTGGTCACCCACGTGTCCAGAGATCCTCGCAACGAGGAGTAATTTCAGAGACTTTCCACTGCGCCGGGCACGGTCCTAACCACCTCCCCTCTATGGACTCATTTAGCACATGTTAACCCATGACATGTTTTCACTTGGGGAAAACGGAAGTGTCCAGAGGTCGGCTACAAGCTCAGGGCTCACAGTCAGCACGGGGCTGCGCTGGGATTTGAACTCAGGATGTGGACGGCCTTGTTCTTAGCTGCTCGTCAGTCGGTGCTCAGTGAGAGCCACTCCCCTCCAAGCCTGGGTCCGTCGCTGCCCGAGCGAGTCGCTTTTGCGCTCGATGCTCCTCTAGTCACTGTGAAAATCGAGACTGTGCGATGCGTCTGACATCCCCTCAGCCCACTGTTACCCAGGCACCGCGCCGACGCCTGCACCGCGCAGAGAGCTCGCCGGGGCCAACGCCGTGATGCCGGAGCCGGACAGTCGCGGGCGCATCTCCGCCGTCGCGGTGCCCTGTCACACGTGTCCGCACAGAGGCGTGGGGCCCGCGGCCTCCCGGATCTCTCCTTGGAGCCTCCTGCTGGCCCCCCCCACTGACCGCGGAGCGCAAGCCCCGGCTTCCTCTTTCTGCCGGGCAGGCTCTTCCCCGCATGGGCGCCTCACTTCTGCTCCCGAGGAAACGCGATCGCCTGTGTGCTTCAGGTTAACCGTCGGATCGCTGGACTCGGCCCGAGTCTAACCTCGACCGCCAAGTTCCCTAATCGCCTGAAAAGTTCAGTTATACATGAGGTGTGATAAAAATTGGCTGTTTAATTTTTTAAAAAACCATTGCAGTAAAAAATACGTTGCCATGAATCCCCTCCCTTTGAACTCGGTCCTCGCCCCCCTGGCCGCTCCCGCAGCGGCGCTGGGTCCTCTTTCCTTCCTCCTGGTGCCGTGCCGGTGGCTTCCATGCCCTTCCCTGACTCAAGAGTTTCCCTTTTGTGTTGCGTTGACTGTCAGAAAGAGCCAGAGGCCACACGGTGCCGAACGGGGTGGGCGTGAGGTTAGGAACACACTTGTGGGGAGCAGCACGAGCCAGCCGTGGCACTTCTCAGCCGACCCCAGAGAGACACCCGGGAAAGAGGACAAGACCCACCTTAGGAGAGGCTGAAGCTGGACGTCGGGAGGAGGGTGCTGACGCCAAGGGGTCGGATCCTCATGGCGTTTAGGGCCACGTGTCCTCCACTGTGACCAGTGACTTGATTTAAGCCTTCCCCGAGGACTTAGATCACAGCCTCCTGTGAGGACCCGCGGAGGCTCTGAGCAGTCAGGCTGTAGTTTCTGGCCTGCAGCCACCACGGCTTCTCCTTTCTCCAGCTGCTCCGAGCAGCGATCCCGGAGACGGGCTTCCGCTCTGCTCGGGAGGAGAGCGAGACGCTTCACTCAGCTCAGGAAAGATCACAGGCAGCCTCGACGTCTTCGCTGCGACCTCAGAGGCGGACCGGCAGCCTGGTGCGCTGGGCAGGAATCACACTCGGGGCCGGGCTGGCCTCCCCGTCCCCGCCGGCGCCTCTGAAACCCAGGGCCGGCTCGTTGAACGTTCCCTTGCCGTCACTGGATGCTGTGAGGATGCAGGAGGCTCCCCTGGGTCGCGGGCTCCCCCTGGAAGCTGTGAGGACTTCTGGGGCTCCGGTGATTCCAAGGAGCCCCCGGGAGGCGACAGTGTAACCATAACCACTTCAAAGAAGGCGAGGTCCACAAGGTCACGAGCCCCAGCCGCCATGTTCCCTGCTCTGGCGCCCACCTTCCCCACAGCCCACTGGGAGCTCCATCCACTTCCTGGAAGGCTCCCCGCTCCAGGCTGGGCGCACACAGCCGCTCCAGCTCAGACTTCGGTGCCCTCCTATGCACTTGGCAAGTTCTCGCTCAAGCTGCAAAGTGCCAGCCAAGAGCAACCTCAAGTGGGCAGCTCCCTCCCGGTTTGCCAGCAGACACGGTGCTGCCGCCCATCCAGCGTGCAGCCCTGACAGCTTTATGCCTACGGACAGGCGGTGAGGGGCACACACACCCAGCCCACACCCACTGCGCACAGAGTGATCTCCTGAGAGGGCCCTCGCCTCTGCACGGTGGATTCACCCATGTGAAATGCAGGAGGAAGGTACCAGGTTCTCAGGGGTCCTCGTGAAGACTAAGTCTGTGCACTTCAAAAGCGCAGCATAACATAACCAACCCCCTTACAGCGCCCGTATTACATCTGGAACTCTACACTGGACCACAAGCTGAATGAGAGAACGAGGCTCCTTCCTCGGTGTCCATCCAGGACTCGGAGCTGGGCACTGATCACTCTCGGTGAAGGCTGGCAGAGTGACCGGAGGCCCTCAGGCCCCCAGCGCCTGTGGCTGCGTGAACGGCAGTGGGAGGGGCAGCACTGGGCACCAAGTCCACGTAGGTCTTTGCTTCCATTCAAGACCTTCAAAAGCCCCTTCTCGGAAAGGTTAACCCTAAGTGCCAGCTGGCAGAAGCACATCAGAACTTTTGCCCACAAGAGCTGGCAGAGGTAGGTCAGTACTGTTCGGACAACTATCAGGAAGCCCTGGGGACAGTCTGATCCATCTGCTCAGGAAACGGCCGCAGCGGTGGGCTTCGCCCGCCTTGGTGGCGGGTGCCTCAGGCAAAGGGAACTGAAAAGGGGCAGTGGTTGTGTTACACACCACACAGGCTCGATTGACTTTTCTTTGCTGGAAATCTAGGCCCTCTGTGAACTTTGACTGCAAAGAGAAGTGACCCTGTCGCAGAAGACCTTTCCCCGTGAGTTGTGGTAAGAGTCACTGTCAGCATCCGACAGAGTGGAGAACCTTTCGGCTCTGCCACTGAACGGACACTTTACCTATGAATAGTGACCTTTTCTTTACATTTGGTCGCATGTGAAGCTATCTTTTACAGGATAATGAAGACTGTGTAGAGGGCCTGCTGTAGACAGAGCATGTCACAGCTCGAGATGATCAAATTCATGATTTCCAAGACACTTCCTGTAACCTGCTATATATTTTACATCCAGGAAAAGTCCTTGAGGGGCTTGAAAAAGGAAAATAAAGACAATAAGTGAAGAGCCAGTGCCACTGTCTACAGTGTACTATCCGTGGAGCTACTGACTGTGCTGATACTGAACGCCAGGCACCAAGCTAAGCACTGCACGTATTATCTTATTTCCTCAACACGCAAAGGTCAAATTATTGGCCTTTATTGCTGGATTATTGAGATGCCCCATCTTCCTTCTGAACATTCCTGTGCTTAGAGGTGCTCGATGGTACTAATAGTCTGGTCCTACTGAACAAGCATTTTTATTGGAACATTGGTGTACATTGATCAGCAATAACGGGGTTAATGATGCTTTTATTCAAAGAGTCGCAATTATGTTTCAACATTAACACCCATTAAGATGAATGACAATGCATTATAAGTAGTCTTTCAATTTGAAATTGAAATTATATCAATTAGCCTTTAAACTAGCCTAAATAAATTCCGTTTGGTACTTTTAAAATTAATTCAAATGCCATGATTTTGACTAAGACGGTTTTTAAAAAAAAGTTTTAGATTCTATTCTAAAGATTCATAATAATCATCATATCTGCTTCTGTAATCTCTTGTCTTAGAAGAGCAACACGGATATCAGTTGCTAAATCATCACAGCCTGATTGTGAGTGCGAAGCAATTTTGAGAATGATTATTTCCCAAAGCAGGAAACAAACAAGGTCTTTCCAGACTACTGGGAGGAAAGACAGATGTTTACGTTCCTGGGAGGAATTGTGTATAATCAGTTCGTGGGTTATAATGATCAAAGACTTTGAAAGATTCCGCCATGGCCTAGCACGTGTGAGGCCTTGAGTTCAAACCCCAGCATGGCGGGGTGGGGGCGGGGGGTGGTGGCGAGAAACAGAGACTTGTTGCCGTCTCTAGAGGGCGCTGTACTCAGCCGGATACTGAGGGTAAGTCCCCCCGGGGGAAAAGCAGGCTTTTCTCCTCCGTTCATGTCCCCTGGGCACTAACAGTTTAGGCCTGTGAGAGGAAGCTCGCTATCCTTTGAGACAGTGCTCTGTCTCACTGAAGTTTCCACGTGCTCACTGCCGTGCACGCTGCATTGGGCCCCCCAAACTCGTGTGGTGAAGCCCTAGTTCCCCAATGTGAGGACAGGAGGCGAGAAGGTGGGTCCGTGAGAGGCGAGCAGGGCCCGAGGGTGGAACCCACATGCGTGGGACTGGTGCCATCCCCGAGAGGCCCAGGACAGCTCGCTTCCTGTCTCTGCTCTGCCCTCTCCCATGGGAGGATGAAACCAAAAGTCAGATGGTGAGGCCGGCAAGGGAGCCCTTGCCGGGGTTTCTCATGCCTTCACTCCACGGTGCGACTTCAACAAAAAAATTCCCCCTTGAAAATAAAAGTTCATTTCCCCCAAATGAATTCCGTCGTCCTCTCCGTGCAGAGTAAGGTGGGACCGGCCACTGCTGGACAGCAGGGCTCACTGGCTACACAGGATGTTAAGCCTGTCACGAGCCAGGGTTATTTATTCTAATGCAGAAACTGATCCTCCGTGTGGTCCGGGCTGCTGGGAAGTGTACACGTGTGCGACAAGGCTCTCGGCTAAGCAGCCAAGACTTCATACTTGAAACCCAGTGCTCTCTGCAATTGTGGCATCTAAATCTAGATCTGAATCTAAACTGGACCTGCGTTGCCTCACTCAAAAGTTGCATCCTTTGGAGGCCTCAGTCTCCTCCGTGCAAATACGGGGCTTGAGGTCGTCACTCACCCCTGCCTTGGGCTAGCACTGTGGGTGGGGAGCCAACTCCCACCTCACCTGGGGGCAGGTCCCCGGCACCTGACGTCCAGCTCTGCTGCCTCTGCTTCCTGTGGCTCCGCCCCGCTGCTTCCCTTACGGCGAGGGTCCCTGTCTTCCTGCCCCAGCTCTTCTCGGATGAGCACAGCACCTCTCTGAAGCAATTTGTCGATTTGAGGGGGCAGCACCCTGCCAGTGCTGAGTGGGTAACAGAAGGCAGGAGCCGGGGACAAATGGCCCCCCCACCCCTCCCGGGTAGCTGCTGTGGGCTCGGGCAAACTTCTCCATCGTTGCTTGGAAGGTTCCGCAGATGGAACCCACGCTCCTCTGGGGGCTTCTCCCGCCCTCTAGGACCCTCTCCACTGGGTTTGGCTGATATTGAGGCTCCCTTCCTGCCCCGGAGCCCAGTCTCCCCCCGCTGCTGCCAGGAACCCGGGTTGGCTCCGAAGGTGACCTGGCAGCCCCTGGCCAAGGCGCTCCTGTTTCCCTGGGGTTCACTGGTCCGGGACTCTCTAGAGTC
The DNA here is from genome assembly GCA_004025085.1 of Thryonomys swinderianus. NCBI lineage: Eukaryota > Metazoa > Chordata > Mammalia > Rodentia > Thryonomyidae > Thryonomys > Thryonomys swinderianus. The sequence continues at coordinate 13,083 of PVIC010029222.1, forward strand.
CTCAGATGCTCGGTAACAAGGCAGGGCCGACCCTTTCGCCAAAATGTCTCCGGCCTCCTCTCTACCGTCAGTCGCAGTGGTGTCATGACACACTCAGGGGTCAGAAAACACAGACAAACCCCAACTCTGCCATTGACGGGGGAGACCCCGTAACAGGCAGGGTCTAAAGTGATGATGACTAGTACAGCTCACCTGTCCACACTCAATAAAATGTGGCCACCATATGACGATGCTGATGATGCATATTACTAATTTGTCTCTCTACGCATCCTGAGTTTAATTTCTGCATATATTGCCGGCCTACTTTCTCTCTATGCGTTCTTTCCCCCTTTGATATTTTCAAGTAACAGTAAAAAAAAAAACCTGTGGTTCTTTTACACAATCTTTCTGATTCTGTCTCATCTCCTACCTTCCCTCCAGCCTTAATTGACCCTTTATTGTTCTCCTGGTCCTGACGTTTCCCATTTCCAATACAGTTCCAGGTGGGTAACTCTAGGCTGCAGTTTGAACCTGTCTCCCCATAAATACAATCTGACAAACTATTTCCAAGCAGTCAGTAATGTGAGAAGAGAGGGGAGTCTTGCTTCGCGTCTCATTGAATTTCTCACATCTTTTCGACGTGATCGGCTGTGCAGGGGGAGACGGCGATGCTATTTTGCTTAGATTTCAGACAATAAAGACTGTGATCATTAACGTGGGACTTAGTTTCAGACTTCCCCTTCCCTTTGCTGATGGAAGAAAAGGTCACAGCCGTTACAAGGACGGCATAGGCTCAGGACAAACCCGCAGCCCAGGCTGGATTCATGCAGCTTGATTCCAGCCAGGCTGGATTCGTACAGCTGAACAGGAGCCCAGGGAACTTGAAGAGGGGCCAGGACTTGATCCCCCAGCACCATCTACATTATTTAATGCTTGTCTGACACTTTCAGAGCACAGAGAATGTCCTCACCCAATGCAACAGTCCTAAGAAGGTTCATTTTCACGCTCTACTGGCTATATTTGAAGAAGTAAAACTCCTTACACATTATAATAAAAAAGTTTTTATAACTATCTGCATGTGACTTGTTTTCTCAGCACAGGTTACAGATTTCACATTTCCAGTTGTCTGAGTTGTATTTAGCAGGAAAATCTGTATTTCCCTGCTGAGCTCACTGGCTGAGGCGTTCTTCCCACCTCCCTGCACCACAGGGCAGCTCTGATTGGCCAATATACCCTTCACTCACCTCACTGTAGGTTTTTGCAGCCTCAGCCTATGATTTTTTTCTTTCTTCAGTAAGTAGAGGTGTCTCAGCTTTTCACCTAAAGGCAGCATTCCACACTTCTCACTGGCAGGGCTGAATTTCTAGCAATAATACTCTCATTTGGGGGCCACTGAGCTGGCACAGCAGTCGATCTCATTAGGCTGGTACTAGGTGACTAACGGGCAGGTGCCATATACAGGGTGGATACCCTGGAGAGAGATATTCACATCCTGGACAGGACAGTGTGGGACTGTGTGGGAATCATAGTACTCAGAACTGTAGGAAGTTTAAAGCAGGAATAATTTGCTTCCGGCATTTTTAGACCTTGTTAACTGAGTCTTTGGAAGGTGAAAGCACAGATAAAGGGAAACTACTGCATCTTTCTGTGCTGTAAAATGTTTTGCTTAATTGACTCCTTATTTACCAAAAAGGTCGTTTCCAAGGTGATATTTTTTCTCACAATGTTATGATGAAAATAAGTAAAATGGTTAGACCATTTTTAGACCCTGCCAAGTACAAGACACTGTCTTCTCCTGCCAGGTCCAATTGATTCTGTCTTCACACGTGGAAGAGGGAAACTGAGGTAGGATCTAGAAAGGGGCTGCTATCACAGGAAGGACACGAATGTCTGAATCTTCCCTCAGCTGAAGCAGCTGTGAGAACGCGGCAAAGCGGCTCTGGTCTGTGGGTGGGCAGTGCCCTCTCAGGGATGGGGTCCGCAGGGGTCAGCGTGCCACCCACTGGCTGCTGCCCTCCAGGGCATCACAGGGCCTCACATTCGCTGTGCCCGGAAACAAACGCTCCTCTTGCTTTACACACAGCCATGGGGTCGAGTCGAGTTCCAGGCCCAGGGAGAGCAAGCTCCCGCCTAGTTGGCGAGTGGGCTTTATGCGTGTGGCTCTTGCATCTGTGGAGGAGACGGCGGTCAATTTAGAGCGTGGCACCCCTTCCCTCAGCCTGCAGAGCTCCGGCAGCTCCTCCAGGGCTGGGGGAGGCTCCGGGCCAGGATGGCTGTCTGAGAACGAGGGCTGTCTCCGTGACTCAGGAAGGCGGCGGGCATCCAGGCCAAACAGGCTCCCGAAGGACGCAGAGCTGGCATCCGAGAGACAGGTGTGTGGGCAGCAGGTGGAGACGTCAGAACCTCACATGGCACTCATGGGATGAGATGGAGAAGCCACTGGGCACTGCAGCCAGGCTGTTCCTCAAGTGACCGAGCCCAGGGATGCCACCTCACCCCAAAACTCCACTCTGAGAGGCACAGCCCAGAGAAATGAAAGCTCGCGGCCCACACAGCCTCCCACAGGAAGGCCCGTGTGAGCACTCGTCACGAGGACTGGAAGATGAACCGAGCCCTCAGGTGGATCAACGGACCAAAAGAGAAGCCACAGGTGGTGTGTCCGTGCCATGGAGCAGTGTGGGCAGAAGAAACAAAGTACTGGACCTGACACGTGCTGTGGGACAGGCCATCTAAGCTCGTCGCGCGAGTGGGAAGCTGGACACGGAAGTCCATGAGCGCTGCGTCCCGCGCGTGGCAAGGCGTGAGACAACACAGGCAGGTCGCGGGTGCAGACGTGGGCTGGCTTCGACAGAAACATCCCGACGCGGGTCCCAGGGATGACTATACAGCTCGTGGCTGTGTTTTAAGACATCAAATTATACAATTTAAAAGTGTGTGTTTTGTGGCATGAAATTGCTTCTTGATAAACTGTTAAAAACTAAAACATGAACATAGGACGAGGAAAAGTCTCCAGAAAACAGGGTGACCTGTTTCTCGAGGCTGGAGGGTCTGAGAGCTGCTTGGACTGGCATGTGACAGAAAAGGCCAAGAGCTCTTCACGCAGAGATGCCAGGGCGCGGCTGGCAGGGTTGGGATTTTCTGGGACAGAAACAGAGCTGGGTCATGGGCACAAGGGGATGGTCAGCTCCATGGTCCTAGACGAGGCACCAGCTGAACAAGAGGCAGGCGCAGCTCAGCCCTGTAAGTGTGGGCAGCAACAGGAGAGACTGGGAGGGAAATTAGAAGTGCTGGGTCGCAGGCCGTGGGAGCCTGGCAGGATGGAGTCTTAAGAGGAAAACAGTAGTCCGGTGTGGTGGGGCAGGCCTTTAACCACAGGACTGTGGGAGGCCAAGGCAGGGGGGTCACGAGCTCAAGGTCAGCCTGGGCAGCCTAGAGATTGCCTGTCTGGAAATCAGAAATAAAAAGTAGCTCAGTGCACAGGTCCTGGGTTCAATACCCAGTATTGGGGGCAAGAAAAGGCTTGAATGCCGGGAAACGGTGGGGCCGCCCCTGCAAGGAATTCAGGGTGTCCACTGAGAGAAGAACGGGCCAACCAGGTGGGACTGGGACCAAGGGGCTACTCTTCTCTGGAGACCTGAGACCCTGAGGCACTGGGTGCTCGGGTTCACGCCCCAGCAGCAAGACAGACAGGAAGGGGCAAGTACACGTTCCCGGGGCAGCTCGCACTGCCCACGCCAGGAGGTTGAAGGTCGGGATGGGGCGCGGCCCCCGAGGACTCGAAAACTGTGGGGAACATGTAAATTTCAATTTTTTCATCACAGCAAAAGACACACCGCCGTGAATCCCCTCGCTGGGGACACACCACCATCCCGGCCGCTTCCTGCGGCAGCTCCGGAGTCCTCCTCCTTCCTGTGCTGTCCAGGCCGCCGCGAGGTCCTGAGCGGACTCCGCGTGTCTCCCGTTCAGTGCCACGCGACTCTGGGGAGCCGGGGAAGTCACCAGGCGGCAGAGCTGGTGAGTGAGGGGCACCGGGGCAGCGTGGCGGCTTAACGAGCCCGTGTTCCTGTTGGGGGCGCCAGGCAGCAGCGCGCACGGCACTTCTGGTCACAGCCCACAAAGACACTCCGGCCAGGGAAGCCCACAGACGGCCGCGACGGGAGTGTGTCGCGCACTGCGGCACAATTTTCAGTGTCACCGCTCACCGTGGACTTGACCCCCCGGCTCCCGTCGGCGCCCGGACCTCTTCCCATAAGGACAGGAGTCAGGTTGGCCCGGGACCTCCCCGGATGGCTTCGTCCTGCCGCAGCAGCCTCCCTGGGGCGCCGCCTGGCTGCCCGCTCCTCAGCCTCACTCGAGGGCGCAGGGTCCTGGACACGCCGGGCAGGGGTGGCGCGGAGGGCCACGTGCAGGGGCAGAGGAGAGACAAAGCACAGACTGGCAGACTGACAGGCACCGGACGCGGGCACCTCCGCGGGAGCCTGGGAAGAGGCAGCGCTGCCCCGGGGTCCGGTCTCCCCGCGCCCCTCCGTCCGCTCTCTTAGGCCATACAGCGAGGCTTCCCTCAGGCTCCAGCGTCAAAGGATTCTCCTCTGAAAGCCGCGTCCCCTGCGAGGACCCGTCCCCTGCACGGGGCCATAACACGAGCTTCCACAAGCGCCTAGTGACCAGTGTAGTGAGAGGCCAGTTCGTGTGTGTGCACACGCGCGTGTGACATAGACTCAGAGCCTCTCTCTGACTCAGTCACTCTGCACCCCTGGCAAGTTACCCTCTGCCAGGTGGAAGCGTGAACTCAGCCTTCAAAGCCATTGCCATGACTGATGCCAGAGATACTACCAGGCTGGATACCTACCTTTGCACTGGAAAGCAATGTTTTGATTGTAGCTTCTCTCTTTTTTTTTTTTTTAGCTCAAAATGCCACTGGATATGTAAATTGAGTTTGAGAACATGACATATAATTTCCGAGTTGCTAAGAACATATTTGAAACACAGAAAAAAAAAAACACCAAGACACCGAGTCCCACTTCTGTCTTTGAGATAAAGAATAGCAGCACCACAGTTATTAAAAGATTTTCCCTTCTTAATTTTTCAAAGGAATTGAATCAGATTAATCTTTTATGGACACATAGCTCTTGGTTCTTAAAATTGATTTTAAGGAGGAAATTCACAAACTAGAATTTTCTTTGTCCATCTTCCAAGTAAGCACCACAGAGAAAATGTGATCCAAATGTTGCTACTTACAAACTATGTTTGTACAATCTCTTTGCTTTTCTTTCCTTCTTTTTCCTTTGCATACTGGGGAATCAAACTCATGACCATGCACTTGCAAGGCAGGTGACAGTACCACTGAGCTAAATCCCAGAATAAAATGATTAGTCCACTTTCTCCCACCTGTTAATTATTGTGCATCTTTGCAAAATAAATGTTCAGTGAGGATATAACGGGCTGGAGTAGGGGGCTGACTCTCTTCTCCAGTGGGAGGAGCTCCCCATTGAGCCCCTGTGAGCCCCGGATCCTCTGGGGCGAGGTGCACTCAGTCCATCCACAGTGGGCATCGGCCCCCACCAGTGGGCACCCTCACCACCTCTCCTGGGCCCCCAAGGAGCCCATCCTACCAGGCTGTGCCACCTGACACGCAGAACCACGGTGGGAGCAGACACAAGGTTCACCCCAGCTCAGCCAGGGGCCCCCAGATGGCAACCCTGAGCTTTGTAACCGAGCTGGACACACATGCAGGGAAGGAAGGTAAAAATTTCCCGAGGGGTTTCTGCGAGATTTCCAGCGCTTCCTAAATTAGCCCTGACCAGTAAAACCACGAGAGGAGACTTCCTGGCAGCGCCTGGCACTTCCATTTCCAGGCCCAACCGAAAGCAGGAAGCATCGAGACAAGCCATAACTCAGCTCTTCAGCTGGCTTCCAAAATTATCCACCTTCGCCTCCCTTGGCATTTGGCAGCAAAGGGCGGGACTTATTCTGATGTTTTCTGTTCCCGCTTATTGGCTTGTTTGTAACTAAACCGATGGTGGATGGAAGCGCTTCCCGCCTCGGCTCCGCCCCTTCCAGGGCGAGCAGGAGCAGCGCGGATCACAGAGAGGCCTGATGCGACCGCGACGGTCCCCAGCAGCCGGGGACTGAGGGGCAGGCTCCGCCCAGCACCCGGGCGCAGGGCTCAGCCCTGCCAGCTGTCAGCCAGGTGCCCGCGAGTGAACTGCTGATACTGACTGAGCCTCAGTTTTCCGTCCCTCCCAGGATGGCGGCTGTCCCCGAAACAGAAATGGCAGATGCCGGCGCGGACGAGGAGCCAGTGCGGGGGCATGTCCGATGGTGGCGCTGCCGGAGCGCAGAGCTCCGTGACTCCACACACAAACTGCACATGGCACTGTGACATGATCAGGCCGTCCGCGCGCTGGATACGCCCCGAATAACTAAAAAGAGCCCTCAAAGGGACGTGTGTGCGCTCCTGTGCGCAGAGCTTATTCACAACAGCCCGAAAGTGGAAACTCCCCAATTACCTGTTACTAGATGAGAGGTTAAGTAAAACGGCAAATCTATGCACTGGAATATTACTCGGCCCTAAACAGGTTCGAAATTCTGACGTATGTTATAACAGGAGTGAACCTTGTAGAGACTGTAATGCGAAGTAATTCCGTCACTGAAGGATCAATGCCCTTTGCGGCCCCGTGTGCAGCGCCTGCTGCAGCGGACCCACAGAAGCAGGAAGGAGGGCAGGGCTGAGGTGAAGGGCAAACGAGGAATCCGCGCTCCGTGGGAAGGGGAGGCTGGCGGGGACGGCGACATCCTGGTGTGACTGGTCTGATGCCACAGGGCCCTGCACCCAGAGACGACGAGGGAGCTTCCACAGCGCGTTTGCATAGGGAGGGAGACGCCCTGCTGGACCCTTCCCTGCCGCGCTTGATCTTAGCTTCGGAGCAAAGCCGGCAGCCACGCCAGGCGGCCTGGGCTGGCACCTGCTGCTGGCAGCCGGTGAGAGTCACCGCGGGCCCCACTCCTGGCGCTGTCCTGCACCTGCGCCAACCCCGGAGGCGTCTCAGCCCCAGACGACCGTCGGGGACGGGCCCGCTGAGCTCCCTGCACGACAGGCTGCCCGCCCTCCGCCCCGCTGTCCCGCGTGCCCGGGTCTCCCTTTCCTGCTGCTCTTGGCTTCACGGGGATGGACTTTCCCCCTGGGCTGCTCTGACCAAAGACCCGCAAGCACACGGCTCAGAGCAGCCCAGCGTGGGTGCTGGTGCGTGACAGGCCGGCTCGCTCCGGAAAGCGTGAGGCTGCGTGGGCGCCTCTGGGACAGGCGCGAGCGGGGCACACCTGAGCCTCTGACCGTCAGGTGAGCTCTGCGCCCGCCTCCCCCGTGCGGAGCCAGGAGCCGCGCACCCAGGCCACGCGCCCTTGCCCGCCACTCATCACCGGGCAGTCCCCACACTCCCGGAGTGTCCCAGGGACCTCTGCGCCGCCTGCCTCGTGCCAGGGTGGCCAGACAGCCTGGCACCCGGCCCGCTGCTCCCGGCCTTTCTGTCCCGCCCTGAGCCGGGTGTCGCGGGGTCAGCAGCGAAAGTGATGGCGCAGCAGCCCGGTGACCGTCCGCGAGCCGCGCCTGCTATTTCTAGCTGTTTGGGCCCCGCTCTCTCTTCCTGTCTTCTTCGCTGCAGCCTGGTCCCTCCTCCGCCTCCTCCCCAGTCTCCCTGTCTGTCTCTCTCTCCCGTATGCACACGCACGCATGACTGTGACTGCATCCGCGTGTTCGAGGCTCGCCGATCCCTCCTCACGAGCGTCCGGGGGCCGGGGCCTGTGCGCGGCGGGACACACCGAGCAGCGGTGCTCCCTGGACCGCGGCCCCGGCCAGCGGCTTCCTCTGCTCTGTCCGCTGTCCAGCAGGGAAACTCGCCCCGAGCACAGGCTCCGGATGTGGCCTCCTCAGCGCCCCGAAGGCCCGCGCGGCGCAGGCGGGAGGTGCTGGGCATCTTCGGCGCGGTGAGGGCCACGGACACTGTGCTGCACCGGCGGTCTTCCTCTCGGGCCAGAGCTTGGCAGCAGGCTCCGTGCCCACAGCGGGCCAGGGACCCCGAGTAGCCAAGAGCAGCCACGGCTTCCGCCCCACCCTGCTGGCCTCCGGGCTCAGTCTGCTCAGTGGGAAAGTGGGAGACTCGTGTGAACCCTGCAGGGCCACCAGCAGCCCCGAGCGGGATGGCAAAGCGAAGCAGGTGAGAGGGGCAAGCCAACGATCTCCAAAACCGGAACTCAGAACCTAGGGGGGCCGCTGCGTGGGACTGCCTGCCATGCCCAGCCCTTCTCATTCATGGACTGATTTTGTTTTGAGACAGGGTTCTGTTATGGAGTCGTCCTCTTCCCCACTCCCCGAGGAACACTCAGTTTTCCAGGCTGGGCTTGAGCTCAGGATCCTCCTGCCTCAGCCTCCCACAGTGCTGGCCTCACAGGTGCACACCGTCATGCCTGGCTGCATTGCCAACTATTATCAAGCACGTTGTAACCCTTACAGATTCAAAGGCAGGGAAACAGACCCCGGGTCCCGAGGGAAGGGCCACAAAGTCACACGGCCAGGGGCACACGGCACGCTGGCAGGAACCCCGGGCACAGGGGAGTGAGATGCCTCCACGGCTCTCTGCGCCCAGTCACCGAAGGGAGCATGTAGGGTCAAAGCATGGCGCCTGGAGGTCAGGCCTGCGTCCCGGCTCTGAGCGTCACTGTTCTCCTCGGCGCTTTACTCCGCGGGTCCGGACTGTGCCGGCCGCTCTGCAGCACACAGCAGCCGCCCTCGGCTCCCTCAGGGAGCGCCGGGGGCCACCGGGGCCACAGGCCCCACGGGGTCGCCGCAGCGCCCGGGCTGCCCGGGCGAGGGGGCTGGAGCCTCTCCTGTGCCCGCCGGGTGCCGAGACGCTCGCTCCGAGCCGTGGACAGGGCCAGGGAGGGCAGCAGCCCACGGGCAGCACGGGGCGTCCGCTCGGGCCTGGGCGCGAGGCCGGCCCCGGGGACAGCGCCGAGTGGGCTCCCAGGGAGCCGGGGCCAGCACCCCCGCAGGGCTGTGGCCCAGGTCTTTCCCTCTAGACCGAGCACACGTGTCCCGCGAAGGGGCGGCCCGAGGACGGTGTCCGTCCCGCGGGGGCAGCAGCGACGGGAGAGAGGCCCCCAGACTCCCTCCACCTCGCTCCCATCTGGGCCCCCGGGTCCCGCACACTTTCTCCCGGCACCGCCACCTCCTGCCCCGCTGGTGCCACCCCGCGGACATGCTGGGTCCCTCGGCTCCTTCCCCTCCTCCTGGGGACTCTGCTGCTTTGGGGGGAGCTGCTCCCCTCCCCCACCCGGCCAGCTTCCCTCCCGACTGACTCCCCACTGGGTTAACCCCACTGTCCCCTCCGGCCCTCTGGGGACAGCTGGCCCTGGGTAGTAAACCCGGCAGGGCACCGCACACTGGCAGAGTGTGCCATCCTTCTCAGTCAGTCTTGGCTGTGATCATGCTGTCACTGAGGCGCTGTTTTCATTAGTCTCCATCTCCCTGGGTGTGCTGCATGCCAAGAGCAGGGTGGAAGGTGGGCTCCTCCCCACGGCCCGCCACAGGCCCAGGGTGGTCCTTGGCAGCAGGCTCTC
>PVIC010029223.1:0-11688 GCA_004025085.1 Thryonomys swinderianus
CCGCGAACTCAGCAATCCTCCTGTCCCTACCTCCCGAGTGCTGGGATGACAGACGTGAGCCACCATGTCTGGCACTGTGGTATGCGGCGTTGATTGTTGGTGGGCGTGTCTTCACGCCCAGCATTATATGTGGTTACTGGGGTTCGAACTCAGGACCTTGTGCTTGCGAGGCAGGCGCTGGAACCACTGAGCTAACTCTCCGGCCTAGCCCCGCACCGCACCACACCGATTTTAATACAGTATTTGCGCAGGAAGGAGCAATAGACCGGCCGGCCTGGCCAAGCAGCACCTGGTTGCCCCACCTGGGCCCGGCCTCACCTGAGCTCAGAGGCGGGGCCCGCGGAAAGGCGCGGGCGCGCAGGCGCAGGTAGCGACTGGCGCTTCTTGAGGCTGCGCTCCCGTGCCAGGGCGCTCTTTTCCTTCTCGTTTTCTCGCTCCTTGTCTTTCTTCTCCTTCTTCTGCACCTGGCGGGGCGGAGGAGCCGACGTCAGAGCGCTGGCATTCCGGCACCTGAGCTGGCGACCCCGACCCGGGCGGCCACTCACCGGCGAGGCCTCGGGCCGGCGGCGGACCTGAGCGGGGCTGCCGCCGGCGCTGGGCTTACGCCGCTCCCCGCGCTCCCCGCGCTCCCCAGCCTCGGGGGCGCAGCGGTGCACGCTTCGGGAGGCGATGCACGGCGTCAGGGGGCTGGCAGAGGCCGAGCGCGGGCACACCGGCACGGCTGCGGAGGGACGAGGGCGGTCGGGGTGCGGTCTGGGCGGGAGGCTGGTCCCTGCCCGGCCCCTCAGGAGGCGTCTCCCAGAGCCGCCGCCCCTACCCTGGTCCCGGCCATTGCGGGGCAGTGTGACCGCGCTGCGACTCCGAGCCAGGAAGGAGATGGTGGGCGTCATCAAACGATCCACGATGCTGCTCTCCCACGCGCTCAGCTGCAAGCTGCGATCTGGGGGCGAACACCAAGTGAAGCTGTCACCCGGGGCCGAGGCATCGGGGAGACCAGGTGCTGTCCCCACGCCATGCCCGAGGATTCTCACCCAGGAGGACTGTCCCCCCCAATCACGCGGGGGCCACGCTTGTTCTCTCTGAGAGCTGGACCTCCACTGCAGACCCAGGCAACAAAACACTTCTCAGGGCAACATTCTGCATGCTTCAGGGTCCCCGCCTACCAATCTCCCCGGGTGAAAGGGCTTGGCACTGCGAGCATAGGAAGGAGCCACACAGGACTGGCAGAACACTGAACTGCCCTCTCCCAGGCCCCTGCACGTCCTGCTCTCAGAGCACTGGCCTGGGGTAGTCATGTCCGCAAGGATCTGGGGCAGTGCACGTCTTTACACTCTGACCCATCCTTCAGGAGTCCTCTGCCAGGGAGAGGCTGCTCAGGGCCTGGCTGCCCCTAAGCCACCCTGGGCCCTCCCCTCAGCTGCTGGGTTATTTTTAAGCCTCAATCAGGTGGGGTTGGTGCAGCAGCTGATTTGGTTGCTAGGCAATAAAGCAACCAAATAAAAGCCAGTGAAACACAAATAACTCCTACCATGGCTCCTTCATATGTAAGCACCAGGGCATGGTGGAAATGAAGAGGCTGTGCCACCCTGGTTGACAGCAACTCTAGAACCAGCCAAGGCCACGGCTGGCGCTTGGACAGAAAGAGGGAGAACTGCATGGCCCTCTAGGGCACAGCAGATAACACCCACACACAGCACCCAGGCCAGCCTGACACTCAGGGCGAAGCCACCTGTCCAGGATTGGCTCAGGCCAGCTGGTCGTGGCTGGAGATGCGGCTGCCTGCCCATTCCCACCCCACAGCCACTACCACCAAGTGCTCTGGAGGCCCCTGCCAGGCTTTCTGTGCTCTTAGCCATTGTTCTTTGTCCCTGTTCTCTTCTCCTGCAGGGTATAACTCTGTCCTCAGGATCCAGACTCAAATGCCGGCTCCCCCAAAGGCCAGAGAGACCCAAGTGGGGTGGAATGGGGATGGGGACCTGGTGTGTGTGAGGGCTCCAGGGACTGGTGTCCTTGCTCAGCTCTGGAGGCTTTTGGGGGGCTCTGGAGGGGGAAAGCCTGGGCCTTCTCTTACTTCTACTGGGGGAGTTCCAGAGCGTGGCAGAGGACTTTGAGAGCCGCTTGTTGATTATAGAGTCCACGTGTTTGGGCAGGTTTACTGCCGACACGGAGCACCTGCTCCCACCTGGAGGGGAAAAGACACGGCGTTAGGGCCGGGCCAGACGGGGAGCCAGGGGGGGCGCTGAGGCCTTCCATGCAGGATGCTCCGAGGGCAGGGTGGGAGGAGGAGGACTAGGCAGGCTAGGGTGGGGAGGATCTGGCCCTGGGAGGGGGTGGGGACAGGGGACCAGAGACAACCTGGGTTGGGGGAGCCGACGGAGAAGGAGCAGAGGGAGGAGATGTTGTGAAACTAGAAAACTACAGCCTTCCTGGCCACACCAAAGGAAGCCATTCCCTAGGGCTGGGTGCTGCAACCCCTCCCCACAACCATCCAGCATTGGCACTTGCTGACACTGCCCAGCCAAGGCGATATGGATACAACACCCATGTACTGTCCGGGACAATGCAGGACGTTCTAAATGGAAGAGTCCACACAGTCACGGTCACTTGTACAAATCCACATATTCATCCAGACACAAAGACAAAGACATGCAGACACGGGCAGAGAGTAGTGGAAACTTATGCATGCACACATGTGTGCAGACATGCACAGAGAAACACGAATAGCTGATAATGTGTCAGACCCAGATGCACACAAGGCACAAACACATCAAAGCAACCTAACCATGATATTTATAACAGCTAACATACGGTGATGCTTACCATGTGCCAGGCACTGAGCTGGGCACCATACACATGTTACCTCACTTGATCCTCCAAACATCTACCTACAACCTCGGAGGTAAGTAGCATTGTTATCCCCACTTCACAGATGCAAAAAAGTGAGAGGTCGAGAAGTTAAAGGTCACGCCACCAGGGCCAGAACTGGAACCCAAGTCTGTCTGATGTAGGAGCCCTTACTGAGGTACACAGGGCCACAAACACACCACTGTAAACACAGTAAGCTGCACAACACAGATCCATGAGCATACACCAGGATATACACAACTAGAACTACAGAACCTTCCCATGGCATACAGACATCCAAATGGAGTGGTACATACATGGTGGTAATGACTCACACCAAAATCCATGGTGAGCCTACATGAGAACTGAGACAAAAATCTACCTTCCAAGACAGAGTGACAGTTTTCTTTAAATATCCAGTGCCTATAGGCACTAAAGTCCTCTTTTACGTATCATCAACTAATATAATTGACAGGAGTAACCAAGGGTACTCCTAAAAGGAGAGGTTTGAGGAGCAAACCCGGTGGAGAGAGGCCATCTCTGATTTGACAGTGGAGGTCAGTGGATAGGGACCGTTTGTTTTACAGACCATTCCAGAAGACACACGTCACACAAAACAAGGCACATCTGCTGCTGGCTCCTTGTGTGAAGCTGTTCCCCTCCCACCTTGCCAGCCTGGCCTTGGCCACCCCCCTGACCCTGCCCCCCCACTCACTGGTTTTGTTTCCCGGGGAACTGTGATGAAGGGCCCCTGCCCAGGACCAGCGCTGCTGCCGGATTTCAGCCCAGGTCTTTTTCACTGACCGCTGGATGGCTGCTTCATAGCGTTCCTGGGGGGAGGGGGATGAAAAATGTGCTCAGAATCACTCTCCTACCTAGGAGAGGGGCTTGGTCCTTCTGTGACAATACTTCCCTATCGATTTCCTCCTGGATCCAGCCAGGCAACCAAGATCTCTGAATCCTTGCTGTGATTAGGAACTATGCGCAACAGTTCCCTTTCTGTTCCTTGGAGAGCTCCTTACTAATTTTTTTTTTTTTTTTTTTGTGGTACCGGGGATCGAACTCCTCACTATTCTTGAGTCATTTCCTGGGTGTAAGCTGCTTCTCTGAGGATGAGGTGGGACTCTCCCTGCCTGGGGCTCCCAGGTGAAGCCAATTTCCCCCGGCACTGGGACTGAGAGTCCTGACCTGAAGGCTACCTGTTTTCCTTTAGCCTGAGGCCACCAGAGAAGGCCAGGCCATTTCCTTCAAGCCAGGCTCCACTGACATGGTGAAGCCAAATCTACTGCCGACACATTATCTGCATTGTACACACGCACAGGCATGGTCCTGGGGACCTGCACTACACGTACGGGAACAAATGAGGCGCCTTTCTTTGCAAAGATGCCCAGACAGAGCAATCAAGGACACCGTCGTGGATGTGAACGTAGAGGCACTGCACAGCCCTGGACTGCGTCGAGGGATGAATAGCAGTCCGTGCACACACTTCACCGGACCCGGAAGTGTTCAAATGGTGGAGGTGTCTGTGCAGACCCTGGTGGAATCAGGGCAGGAACACACCTTGTTTTTCTCCAGCTTCTGCCGCTGCCGCTCCTCCAAGGCGGCTCTGCGTTGCTCAGCTTTAAGACGCTGTTCCTCCAGCCGCCGACGGCGCTCCTGGAGCTGCCTCTCACGAAGCATCTTGGCCTTCTCCTCCTTCTCCAGCCACACTGCCTTCTTGGCCGCTGTGGGGAAGAAGCCCCATTGGAGGTGAGGGGAACCTCCCCCAAGAGGCCTTCCTGCTACCCTAACCCTGGCAGCCTCTCTCCGGCCTGCCTGAGCAGGGACTCCACTCCCAAACTCCTCTCACATTCAGGAACTTCCTCAATACAGGCCTCAGGAGGCCTATTTTCTCTGCAGCTGGCCTCAGGGACTCAGTGGTAAAGGAGAAATGAGTTAATTTTCTTTCGTTTTTCACAGTACTCTGTATCAAATATAGGGCCTTCTAATTGAGCTATATCCCCCGCCCTTTTTATTCTTTATATTTTGAGACAAGGTCTGGCTAAGTCACTAAATTGCCCAGGCTGGACTCAAACCTGGAGTCCTCCTGCCTACGTCTCCCAGAGAGCTGCGATTCTAAGATGTATCACCACACCTGAACAGGGTGAAATCTCCATCCAGCCAACCTAAGGGCCTGCTGAACAGATTTCTATACGTGTCTAAGAGCACAGATCGGAGGTAAGGTGGGCAGTCTGGGTCAGAATCTCAGCTCCTCCACTAGCTGTTTAGCTTCAGGAAATGACTTTGTCTCTCTGAACCTGTTTCCTTTCAAGATGGGCTGGGAGGGTTACGAGATATAATCCCTGACCTACTCTTTGCACAGTGAACGTGAAGTTTTCCAGTAACGTCAGTGTTACTCATAGGATGCTGACGACGGTGATGACGATGATGGTGACTCTTCCTACTCACCCAGGTACTTGGCTCGCTCTTCTCGCCGCTCCTTTGCCAACTTGTGTCTCTCTCCTGGCTTCTTTATGTCTTAGCAGAGGAAACAAGAATAGACAGGTCAGGAGTTCTGTCCAAGAAGCCAGCAGCCTTGGGACCCTCCTTCCCAGTCTCATGTTCTCTCCGTCCCAGGTCCTGAGGGCAAAGGGTTTCCTTCGGGAGGTACCACCCAGGACCAGGACCTGAGCCAGGATATCACAAGTACCTTGCTTGGTGGGAGGGCTGTCGGAGGCTAGCACTGCTGCTGGGGCTGGCTCGCTGCTCCTCTGAGGGGGTCGAGCATCCTGTGGGCCTGTGGCTGGGGGGGTCTTCGCTTCTGATGAAAAGGATTCTTCTGGTGGGGGGACTGGCCTGTGATCAACCTGCCCTGAGGAGCTCTCTGGTTCCAGGGGGAGCTGCTTCGGGCTAGCGACATTCTTTATGGCAGGAGGGGTGTCCGGAGGAGTGTCAGGCACCAGGGATGACATTGGCGGTGGTGGCGGGGAAGGGTCACCTTCTGGAGAGGGTCTTGGCTCCGAGGGGATCCTGGCAGCCATAGCTGAAAGATCTAAGCAAAAGAGGACACAGTGTGAGAGTGTGGATCTGCGCCTTCAGCCCAACACATAGCCGTCTCCCTTGTCCAGCAGACATATTCACTCAGACACGTGCCTCAACATACAAGGCCCAGCATGTTCTGGGTAGGAACAAGATGATGGGCAGGAAGCAGCTGAGACCCCTGCCTCTGTGAGACAGACGGCGGAGCGAATGCAGCAGGGCAAGAACTGTCTCGGGCAGTGCAGCAGAGGTGGTTCACCTACCTGTGGAGGTTCCTGAAAAGGTACCAGCCAAGCTGTAATCTGAAGGATGAGCTGAAGTTGGCCCAGCAAGGAAGAGAAGAGTGTGAGCAAAGGGCTGAAGGGAGCAGGGTATGCTGGGAAAGATGACAAATACCTGTAGCACTTGCTAGTGCGCCAAATGGTAATGACTGGTTTCAACCTCTGCCTCAGCCACCTTCCTGCTCTACCTCTGGCTCAAGGGAAGGGTATACAGGACAAGCGTGGCACAAGGCATGCCAGTGTTGTTAAAACCCCCCAGGGGAGTGGGCAGCCCTCTCTGTCCATGGATACTTCATAATCATTTCCACCACTCATGTTTTTACAAATTTTTATTTATTTTTTGTTTATTTTGTGGTACTGGCACTGAACTTATGGCCCCTTGTGCTGAGCTATATCCCAGCACTGCTCTCTCTGTTTTTTGTTTCGGCAATGTGACTTATTCTAATACAATTTTTAAAAGATTTAAACCTTCACCGTATGTTTTCAATCACACTTCCCAAAAGATACCAAAGTGCCAAGTAGGAAAGGCATATGATTTGGCTAACACACATTTGTATACATCTGTATGCAGCAAGGCAGTTGATTATCAGGCTTCAGAATCAGTCAACTGAGGGCCGGATTCTGAGTTCAGCACTTCAAGAAGGCAAGCCTGCTTCCCCAGGAGGTGACCATAGGCAAGTCATTCAACCTCTCTGAGCCTCAGCTCTCACATCTATCAAATGGGTATAACAAGCCTAACCCAACAGGGATGTCCATGAAGAGGCTGCTGTAATTCACATGGTAGCAAATGATGCTTCACCTATTTCCCATGGATCTTATGATGCCTCCAGCTCTAAGATCTGTGGTGTGCTGAGTCCTGGTGCCTCTGCTGCTGCCCTCTAGGTACTGAAGGGACCCATGGAGTCACAGCCATTGAGTGGGGCTCAGGGAGAAGAGTAGCATCTGTGGAAAGCAGCTTTTATTCTTTCTGGAGGCTCCTCCACTCGAGGTCCTTTGTCCTGTGAACTCTGGCCCGCGCAGGGAGAGGCAAACTCCGCACTTCTGTTGGTGACAAGTATATCTGGGAGGGCCCAACTCCATGGAATCACTTTTAGGACTCTAAGTGTCTTCTCCAGGGAGGTGGGAATCTAATGGTTAGCTAATTAATCTAACGGGTTCTGAAGCCATGCTATGTGAATATGAATTCTGGCTTCCTCACTATCTAACTGCAGAACTTGAGCCAGTTAAGAATCCTGCCTGAACCACATACAATGCTGGGCATGGAGACTCACACCCACCAGCAATCAATACCACATACCACAGTGCTGGGCGTGGTGGCTCATGCCTATAATCCCAGCACTTGGGAGGCAGAGGCAGGAGGATTGCTGAGTTTGAGGTTTGCCTGGGCTACAAAGTGAACTCAGGGCCAGCCTAGACTACAAAGTGAGACCCTGTTCCCCCGCCCCAAAAAAAAACCTCTTGCACAGAAGAGGATCTGAGGTCACTCTGCTGCTGAGTGAGGAGCTTGCACTGGTACCAGCACCACAGCAGAGCCTACGTGTGACACCCTCCTTTTCTGTTTAGATGGTAAAAAGCAAGACGTGCTAGGTGATGACTCCACCCAAGACGCACAATATTTTCTTTTGTCCCTTCCCCTCCGGTGCCCTGGGCTCCAAGCCAGAGGCCTTACTTCTCCAGGGACCCCTCTAGCTCTGCCAGTCCCAAGGCCAATGATAGGGGTGCCAGCTGTCCCCAAACCAGCTCTGGTCACTGTCCATCCACATCCCAGCCAGCTGCAAACTTCACTGATTCCAGTGGACAATAAAACTAGCAGCCTACACTCAGTGAGTGCTAACTGCTCATGGACAGATGCACCCTCACCCTATTGAGGACTCTGGGAGGCAGATACTTTTCCTATTATGCAGATAAGGGAACCTAGGGCTGCCCCGCTGGTGATTTGCCCAGGGTCATGAAACCAGCACGAATGGGGTAGCCAGTTGGGATTTGAACTTGGGACTGTCTCGGGTCAAAGCCTGGGTGTGTTAAGTACCAAGCTTTGAGGCTGAGGCTGAGGCTGAGGTGTGGGCATTGCCCTTTCCCCAGGAGCAGTGCGTGCCGCAGGTGATGCAAGGGAGGTTGGAGGCGGGTACTTGTCTACACCCAGGCAAATCACACCACACCAGATGGGCCAGGTGAGGGGAAGGTAGGAGGTGCAAGGCCCCCGGAAGGGACCACCCCCTGGGCCTCAGAGCTGGTGGAGTGGAAAAGGTCTCAGGCTTCAGAGTCAGATGCACTAAGAGCTGGGCAAGCTCTGACCCTGTGTGAATGCCTGCTGTTGGTACAGATGGTGAGCAGGCCTGCCACCTCAGGCCCATCCCTAAGCAGCACTGTCCAGGGAATCTGCATTTCTCTTGGCCTCTGCCACAGAGCTCCTAGGTCAAGCTTGCACTCCACTGCTCTGCGACCTTGTTGCTCTCAAGGTTGCCAGCGATCTCCACGGTGCTTAATCTAATTTCCTCTCTTCTTCCTTCCCTTCCCTGTCTCCTTCCCCCCTCCTTCTTTTCCCTTCTCTTCCCTTCCTTCTTTCTGGTAGTGGAGATTGGACCCAGGAGCTTTGCACTGAGCTATATCCCCAACCCCATCTTTTTTTTTTTAGACAGAGTGTCACTTTGTAGTTCAGGTTGGCCCTGAGCTCACTATGTAGCCCAGGCAAGCCTCGAACTCAGCAATCCTCCTGCCTCTGCCTCCCGAGTGCTGGGATTACAGGCGTGAGCCACCATGCCCAGCATTGTGGGATGTGGTACTTATTGCTGGTGGGCGTGAGTCACCATGCCCTGCACTGTTGTATGTGGTTACTGGGGATCGAACCAGGGACCTTGTGCTTGCCAGGCATGCACCGGAACCACTGAGCTAAATCTCTGGACCTTTTATTTTATTTTTTGTGAGACAGTATCTCACTTTGGAGTTCAGGCTGACCCCAAACTCACTGTGTAGCTCAGGCCAGCCTCAAACTCACAGCAATCCTCCTGCCTCTGCCTCCCAGGTGCTGGGATTACAAGTGTAATACCACACTTGGCATTGTGGTATATGATTACCCAGGACTTGAACTTGGGACCTTGCACTTGCCAGGCAGACACTCGAACCACTGAGCTAAGTCTCCAGGCTCCTTGACTTTTTATTTTGAGATAGGGTCTCCCAAATTGCTGAGTTTCCTGCCCAGCCTGGACTTGAAGCTGTGATCCTCTGGTCTCAAGCCTTCAGAGGGCTGAGATCACAGATGTGTTCCAGCTCAGCAGCCAGTTTCCTGGCGTCGACACAGCTGACCCTCTTGTGCTCCTTAAAACACTCACCTCCCTTGGTTTTGGAGATGACAGGTTGGGATTTCCTTCTGCCTTGCCGGCTGTGACTTGTCCTCCTGCTGGTCCCTCCCTAACTTCTAATCTTCCGGGCTGTACCGTGTGCCCGCCCTGGGGCTAACTGCGGAGCACAGCTCACCACTGGTCTGTCCCCACGCTCTTCTGGTGATCTCATCCAGACTCATGGCTCTAAACACTGTCCCTCTGCTGATGACAACCAAATTTGTTTCTGGGGCCCCTCCCTGGAGGACCAGTTTCGCCCATGCAGTTCCCTTCTTGACACCCCAGGATGCCCCAAATTTCAAGTCCCATAGCAGGCTCCTGGTATCCCTCAGAACCTCCTCCTCCCCCAGTTCAGTTTATGGCAGCTCCGTTCTTCCAGCTGCTGAGGCCCTTGCAATCATTTCAGATTCTTTTCCTACTTTAAGCCCCACCCTCATGTCTAATCTCTCAGCAAATCCTTTTAGCTTCATCTTCAAAATATATCCCAGATCTAATCACATTCACTGTCTCCACTTCTGTCACCTTGGCCCAGCTGCTGTCCTTCCTCACAGGAGACCCCTGTTCCCATTCTTTGTTCCTCTTTCGTCTTTTCTTAACACGACAGCCATAGTGATTTTGTTAAAAATAAGTCAGATCATATTGGTTCCCTGACAAAATCCTCTGAAGATTCTCCATGTTGTGGAGAGGAAAACTTGAGGCCCTGCAGGACTGCACCCCCCAGCCTCTGTCCTCCTGTCCCGATGCTTGGCACTTGCTGTCCTCTGCTGGGAAGTTGCTGCCCTTAGATTCTGCTGGTCTCATCTCTCATTTCCTTCACATCTTCACTCCAACATCACTTCACGATGAAGCTTCCTGATCCCTTACTTGAAACTACAAAAGAAGTTCTCTGCTTCCTAATAAAATATATATTCTGATGAATGCAGGGTCTTCTCCCTGAGCTACATTCTAGCTTTTTTTTTCTCTCCTTTTTTTCTTTTTTTTGAGACAGGGTCTCGCTTTGTAGTTTGGGCTGGCTCTGAGCTCACTATGTAGCCCAGGCAAGCTTTGAACTCAGCAATCCTCCTGCCTCTGCCTCCCGAGTGCTGGGATTACAGGCGTGAGCCACCACGCCCGGCTCTCCTTTTTTTCTTTTTTAATGACAGGGTCTTGTTAAGTCTTTCAAACTGGGTTCGAACTTGTAATCCTCCTGCCTCAGCTTCCTATACTGCTGGAATTACAGGAATGTACCACCATGCCCAACTCCCAGTGGTATTTTTTTCTTTTTCCCCTCTATTTTTCTCCATAGCATTAACTCCATTGGTTTGTTTGTTTAGAAACTAGGAACAGTGTCTTGCTGAACTGCCTGGGCTGATCCTGAATTCCTGAGCTCAAGCAAACCTCATGCTTCAGCCTCCTGAGTAGCTGAGACTACAGGTGTGCACCATGCTGCCTAGCTTGCTCACTGTATTTCACTGTCCTCCTCTGGGCTAGACTGCGATCTCTAGGAAGGCACACCCTTTGTCTATTACTAGGTGCTCTGTTTCCAGGGTCAACAGAGCCCAGCATAGAAACGTTGCATAAATATTTGAGGAACGAAGAAATGAATGAACTCCACCCAAGGAGATAGCATCACCCTGTCTCTTATTGGATGACTTCGAAGTCCTGCTCTGCCACACCTGCTCCCACTTGGCTCTCCAATGAGCAGCGGAATCATCTCTCCTAAATACAGATCTGATCAGGCTACTTTTCACTACTTGAAACCTCTTGTGGCTTTTAAAGATAAGGGCAAATGCTAGAACCCAACCTGCAAGCCTGGCATAATCTGAAGTCCTCCTCCCGCTCTGTCATACTTTTTAAATTTTTCTCCAACTTCGTTCCCCACTTTCTTTCCAAACTCCAGCCTCACTGACATCTTACAAATTCTGGTAACCAGGCAAGCTCCTTCCTGCCACAGCACCTTTCAGTGAGGCACGTGGTCGCTGTGTGTGTGGTTATAGCCTCCTCACGTGCTTTTGTCTGAAGCTCTGTCACTGTTACAACTTTCTCCTGTTGGTCTTTCTTTATGGTCAGCCTCCTCCTAGATGGAGGCAGTGCTGTAAGAGCTGATCTGCTCTGCTCACCACTGACCACAAGAGCCACCGCAGCATCCAGGACAAGGAGACAGCCAGTGAGTGCCAGGAAAGTGCTGGGAGGTCGCCCTGGCCGAGACAGGGTGCACACAAAGGGAA